>PVKP010007099.1:0-78977 GCA_004027715.1 Plecturocebus donacophilus
AAGGGAGGGGATGGGAGGGACTGAGAAACAGACAAAGAAAGATGAAAACAAGAAGACATAGAAAGCAGGAGATCCAATACAGGAGAGGTGTGTGTTTACAATAAAAAAGGTTTAAGATCAAAACGGGCAAGTATGTATTTGGAAAGGATCTTGCTGGGCGCAGTGGCTCATGCCTGTAATCCAAGCACTTTGGGAGGCCAAGGCCGACGGATAGTGAGGTCAGGAGATCGAGACCATCCTGGCTAACATGGTGAAACCCTGTCTCTATTAAACATATAAAAAATTAGCAGAGCATGGTGGCGCCTGTAGTCCCAACTACTTGGGAGGCTGAGGCAGGAGAATTGTTTAAATCCAGGACGCACAGGTTGCAGTGAGCCGAGATCAAGCCACTGCACTCTAGCCTGGGAAACAGAGCGAGACTCTGTCTCAAAAAAAAAAGAAAAAGAAAAGATCTTGAGGCACGATATCAAACGTACAGGAGATTTTTCTAAAACTAGGTAATAACCGGTTTAAAAGAGTTTAATTTAAGAGGTAATAAATTGGAGCTAATTTTAAGAGTATTTTTTTCTTTCTCAACTATTTAATGATAAGCAAGTATTAACCAAATTAATATTTTATTGGATAGCACTTTGTTTCTTCTTTTTTCTTTTTTGAGACAGAGTCACTTTGTCATCCAGGCTGGAGTTCACTGGCGCGATCTTGGCTCTGCAACCTCTGCCTGCCAGGTTCAAGTGATTCTCATGCCTCAGCCTCCTGGGTAGCTGGGACTACAGGCATGTGCAACCACGCCTGGCTAATTTTTTGTATTTTTAGTAGAGACAGGGTTTCACCATGTTGGCCAGGCTGATCTCGAACTCCTGACCTCAGTTGATCCGCCCACCTCCCAAAGTGCTGGGATTACAGGTGTGAGCTACCGTGCCCAGCCCAGCACTTTATTTCTAATAAAACTTTGCTAATTGTCACACTGGCACACAAGTTCTCTAAATTCAGTGCCCATAATTTGGTTAATATTTATCATCAAATAGTTGAGAGAAAAACATACTCTTAAAATTAGCTTGAAGTTATTGCCTCTTTAATTAGACTTTCTCTAATCAGTTACTACCTAGCTTTAGAAAAATCGGCAGGGCGTGGTGGCTCAGGCCTGTAATCCAAGCACTTTGGAGGACAAGGTGGGTGGATCACCTGAGGTCGGGAGTTCAAGACCAGCCTGGCCAACATGGTCAAACCCCATCTGTACTAAAAATACAAAAAATTAGCCGAGCATGGTGGTGGGCACCTGTAATCCCAGCTACTCGGGAGACTGAGGCAGGAGAATCACTTGAACCCAGGAGGTGGAGGTTGCATCGAGCCGATACCATACAATTACACTCCAGCCTGGGCGAAAAGAGCAAGACTCCATCTCAAAAGAAGACAAAAAAATATGTTCACTTCCTAATCCCCTGAGCTTGTAGATATTACCTTATATGGCTAAGAGAGACTATTATCATATATGACCCCCAAGCATATGATTAAGTGAAGGACACTGAGAAGTGAAGGTGCTTATCCTGGATAATCCAGGTGGGCCCTAAATACAATTACATGTATCCTTGTAATAGAGAGCCAGAGAGAGTTCTGACATAGACAAAAAAAAGAAGACACACACACAGGAAAAGGGGACGTAAAATAAGATAGAGATTTTGAGTTATGTGGCCATGAGCCAAGAAACACCAAGGACCAGAACCAGAGAGAATAAATCTGTGTTGTTTTAAGCCACTAAATTTGTGGTAATTTATTACAGTAGCCATGGGAAACTAGTATACCACTCTGCCACAGCAGCACTCACAGATGCACACACACAAGGCCACCTTTATAGGCAAGGACCCTCTGGTTATCACTTTCTCTTTAAAATCAAAACAAAACAAACAAACAAAAAACAGCACTTTGGGAGGCTGAGGTGGGAGAATCACTTGAATCCAGGACTTTGAGAACAGCCTGGGCAACACAGTAAGACCTAAACTCTCTAATAAAAACAAAACAAACAAACATATAAAAACAACAACAGAAAACCCTTCTGTAAGAAAGAGTTGGTAAAGAGTTTACTAAAGGCTTTGGTAAGTAAATTAAACCCTATGGTAAGTGATTCAACATAAATCAAGTTTTCTATCCCTTTCTTCATCTTGAAAACCAAAGGCTGGATAAAGATATATCACTAAGTATACAGGTTACATGACAGTGGCCTCATCGTTTTGTGATGACTTTCTGTTCCACTGTCCACTGTATAGAGAGGAAAATGATCAAGACACTGGTTTTCTGTGCAGCCTGTGAACTCAGTCTCATTTCTATGTCATGTCTCATAATCCCTAACCACACAACTTTTAAGTGCTATCTGAGTTCTCAGTTTCCTTTGCATTGACACAGTATACGCTGGCTTTTTCACCACACACAAACCCAAGACAGGTCTTTTTCTTTCATTCTATGTGTTGGAAAATACTTTAGTTCTTCACATAAGACAAAAATTAGATAGTAACTTTCTCAAAACAGCCAATAAGAGAAATCCTAATCACGTGGCTGTGTAATACAGTATTAGAAAAAGAATTGTGGGCTGGGCACAGTGGCTCACGCCTGTAATCCCAGCACTCTGGAGGCTGAGGCAGGCAGATCACCTGAGGTCAGGAGTTCGAGACCAACCTGGCCTACATGAAGAAACCCCATCTCTACTAAAAATACAAAATTAGATGGGCATGGTGATGCATGCCTGTAATCCCAGCTACCCAGGAGGCTAAGGCAGGAGAATTGCTTGAACTCGGGAGGTGGAGGTTGCAGTGAGCTGAGATTACACCATTGCACTCCAGCCTAGGCAACAAGAGCAAAACTCTACCTCCAAAAAAAGAATAAGCTTGAGTAGTTGAAAGGTTATGTACTAATTCAACTGCGACTAGATTTTAACAGTTTGAAATATCATTTTCAAAAAAAAGGCAAAATTAATACTTTTTTGCCCAGCCTTTGATATTTCCATAGCCAAGAACCAAATGCTTCTAAAGTGTGACAAATGATCATTCTAATTAAACTGATCAAACACTTAGCTGTGCTGCTTAGCAATATAATGCCCTTAAGAGGATTAGACAAACAATTCTGGAAATATACAAATCCATCATATTTATTAATTAATTCATGTTTCAGTAAGTGACTACATGTAAATTCTCATTTGTCCAAGTCACAGACCTAAAAATGATTGGGGTATATATACTGGAAATATTCCCTATTGCGCTGCTTGATTTTTTGCTCTCTGCAGTGTTTTTGCTGAAAAGATCCTTCAGTATAGTCCAATTTGTCTAATTTTTCCCTTTATCATGAGCACTCTTCATGTCCTTTTTAGGAAATCTTTGTTTATTTTTTCTTTTTCTAGAAGCGTTGTTGTTTTACCTTTCTCAGACCTACATTGTATCTAGAACTATTAGAGATCCAGAACTTATTAGAAGATTAGGTAGAATTCTAAGACTTCTTTCTCCCTCATCACTTCTCACGATCATCATCTGGGGCTAACTACAAGCTCTTTTATTTCTTTAAGGCCGTTACAGCCACTGTCCACATCATAGAGAACTGAAGACCGCTGAAGCTTCTTTTTTCTTCCCTTCCACCAGCCTTTATCTTTGGCTTCCTCCCTTCCCTGCCTACTTAATCATAAGCTGTCACTTCAACCTCTCTTTTTAGCACTCTCGATTTCCCCCAACTCACTCACTCAAACACAAATCCCAACCCTGGCAAGGAAAAGGCATTATGGGCGAGTTGGCTTTGGAGCTACAGGAAACTGGGTTTGAAATCTGATTATACAATTTACAAACTGCAGGAGCTTGGCAGTCAGTTGACGTTTCTATTTTCTCATCTGTGAAACTGAGAAAGGCTGGGTCTTCGGGTGGAGGAAAGTTGGGTAGAGTATGGAGGTAAAGGTTAACAATACCAGCACCTTGTAGGCCTATTGTAAGGATGAGAAATAATGTATGTTAAGACCCTGGTGCAGAGTAGGCAATGAATAAGTACATAAACAGTAGGAAAAAAGAATCAATCAATTAATCAATCAAATTGCTAGCCAACTCACTCAACTGCACTGCTAGAGAAACTCTCCCTCACAGCTGGGCTTCCAATGGTAAGCTCTTTCCCCTTACCACACTGACTATTTTAACTTTTACCACAACCCCTCAAGACCTCCACTTCATTCCTCTGCCTGCCTCCTCACTTTCAACAAATATCTGGGGGAACTTCTGCTTTTGGCCAAGATGAAGGATCGAATTTATCTTCTTGTTGGAGAAAACCAAGAAGTGGACGAAACATACAAAGAAACAGTTTTCAAGATATTATCAGGCAACAAATGACAGTGATCCCCAAGAGACAGGAAAAGATTGATGTGAATTCTAAGAAAGACTTTACTAGGTTATCACCTTGAGTGAGTTTCCAGCAGTGGCACAAGGAGGGGAAACCCAGGCCCAGGGCAGCAGACTTGAGCTGACAGTTCAGAAAAACCAAGGCAGCTGTAGTCCAAAGGAAAAAAGACCAACTCTGAATTTAAAAATATATATATTTGAATGAGATTAATACTGTAGACATTAGCAAAGAAGAGATTACTAAATGTGAGCCAGGCACAGTGGGGTGAGCCTATAATCCTGGCTACTCAGGAAGCTGAAGCAGAAAGGATAGCTTGAGCCCAGGAGTTCAAATCTAGCCTGGGCAACATAGTCTCACCTCATAAACTGAACTGAGGTGAGACTCTACTTCAATTTAAAAAGAAAAAAAAGTTAAAAGAAACTAGGTGTAAAGATACAGCAATGGAAACTACCCAAAGTGAAACAGAAAAAAGAGAACTTTAAAAAATGAACAGAGTCTCAGTGAGCTGTGAGACAACTTTAAGCAGCCTAATATACAGTACATGGAGTTCCTGCAAAAGAGAATAGTGAAGAAGGAATAGAAAAACATATGTGAAGAAATAATAGCAGAAACTTGTCCAACTTTCTTGAAAACGAAAACCCCACAAATTCAAGACACTGAATGAATCTCAATGGCACAAAAGACATGAAGAAAATCACATCAAAGTACATCATGATAAAATTACTCAACACCAATGATAAAAACAAATTTTTTTTTTTTTTGAGACAGAGTCTTGCTCTGTCACTCAGGCTGGAGTGCAGTGGCACAACCTCAGCTTACTGCACCTCCGCCTCCTGGGTTTAAGTGATTCTCCTGCCTCAGCCTCCCAAGTAGCTGGGATTACAGGCATGTGCCACCACACCCAGCTAATTTTTGTATTTTTAGTAGACAGAGTTTCACCATGTTGGCCAGGCTGGTCTCGTTCTTCTGAACTCAAGTGATCTGCCACTTCAACCTCCCAAAGTGCTGGGATTACAGGCGTGAGCCACCACACCCAGCAGATAAAAAGAAATTAAAGCAGCCAGAGAAAAAAAGACACAATATGTACAAAGACAAAGGTAATAGATTTCTCATTGAAAACAATGCAAACAAGAGGCTATATCTTTAAAGCACTGAAAATAAAAATACAGTCTACCTAGAATTTTATACCCATTGAAAATATCTTCAAAATTGAAGGCAAAATAAAGACATTTTCAGATACACAAAAGTGAAAACGTTATCACCACTGGAAACAAGAAATGTTAAAGGAAGTCTTTTTAAGCAGAAAGAAAATGATTCCAGATGGAAATATGGATCTGCAAAAAGGAAAGAAAATTAATTCCAAGTTCTCTAAGGGAAAAAAAAAGAAAGAAAGAAAGGTGCTATAAATGGTAAATACATGATAAATATATAAGATTTTGTAAATTACTATTTACGTATTTTTAAAAGATAAATTTTCAAACAAAAGTGGTAACAGTATAATGTGGGGTTTATTATATAAATATGACAACAATAGCACAAAGGTCAGAAGGAGAGAAAAGAAAGTATAGTATTACAAGGTTCCAATGCTATAAGCACTCACTGTAGTGTCACATTGGAATGGCTAATTAAAAACTGACACAAGTCTACCTGGATTCTGCCATTCCCAAAAGGATCTATGAGCCTACTATGTGACTTGATCTTAAAGCTGACATCATATCTGATAAAGCACTATAACTGCAGTAAACAAGCACATGTAAGAATGGTCATGGGGCTGGGCGCGGTGGCTCACACCTGCAATCCCAGCACTTTGGGAGGCAGAGGTGGGCGGATCACGAGGTCAAGAGATGGAGACCATCCTGGCCAACACGGTGAAACCTTGTCTCTACTAAAAGTACAAAAATTAGCTGGGCATGGTGGCGCACGCCTGTAGTCCCAGCTACTTGAGAAGCTGCGGCAGGAGACTTGCTTGAACTCAGGAGGTGGAGGTTGCAATGAGCCAAGATCACACCACTACACTCCAGCCTGGCAACAGACTGAGATTCCCCCACCCAAAAAAAAAAAAGGAATTGTCAGGGAACTCTAATTGTCAGACACACTTCTCAGGTTGAAAACAAATAGTACTGGTGCTCATCAGTATTTTTTCTACATCTCTACATATATGTATTCACAAATGAACTCTAATGGTGAGCATGTACCAGGTCAGGATGATTTAGTCTCCAGGCATGTGATGGTCAGTACAAGTCTGGCACTGACTTGGACACCTCACTCAACTCTCAGAGCTTTAGTTTCCACATCTACAAAATTGCTTCTAAGATACTTTCTGTGATTTGGGTAATGCTGCAAAGGCTAATGTGCTACTTAAGTGTTACATATTGAGCCACTAAGAAACCATGTCTCTTGCTGGATGCAGTAGCATACAACTATAACCCCAGGCACTCAGGGGACTCAGGCCAGCAGTTGCAGGCTGTAATGTACCATGATCATGCCTGTGAATAGCCACTGTACTCTAGCCTGGGCAACATAGTGAGATCCTCATCTCAAAAATAAATAAATACAAAAATACATCTCTCAATAAAAAATATTCTTGAAGTAATCCCAAAAGAATCATTATTTTTTAAAATGACCACTTTGTCATCCTCAAGTTGTCATTTTAAGTTGATCCTATGAAAATCTGCCTACCAACTGCTAACTCCCAACACTGCCCACCAATATTTTCTTTAGAGAGAGTAACCATGACTCTTAACTACCTTCAAATCAGAAAGGTGAATTTAATCTTAATTCTAAATGAAATATTAACATACATTTGTAGAGCCTACAATTTTAGAAATATTTATCTGGAATTCCTAAAGCATTTCTGGAAGTCCTAAAGAAAATCTATCTGTTTTAGAAAGAAAATTTCAAGGAATTATAGAAAATAGCATTAAATTATCAAGACACACCTCTGTACAACACTCTACCATCGTCCACAAAAAGAGATTACTAATCTTTCATAATAGTAATCATCTATGCCAGCAGAAGAAGAAGGAAGAAAGTTACATCATAATTTCTGGGTAGTTTTTGGAAGTGTCTGAAGAGCCAGGCACAGAGGGTCACACCTGTAATCCCAGAGTACTGGGAGACCAAGAAGGGAGAATTACTTGAGGTCAGGAGTTTGAGATCAGTCTGGCCAACATGGTGAAACCCCATCTTTACTAAAAATACAAAAATTAGCCAGGCATGGTGGCATATACCTGTAGTCCCAGCTACTGGAGAGGCTGAGGTAGGAGAATCGTTTGAACCAGGAGGCGGAGGCTGCAGCGAGCTGAGATTGCGCCACTGCACTCCAGCCTGGATGACAAAGCAAGACTCTGTCTCCAAAAAAAAAAAAACTGTCTGGAGAAACAGAAACTTGCTTGCATTTAACTCATAAGTTATTGATTTGCACATAAATGTCAAATGGCCCATTTTAAAAGAAAAAAAAAAAAAAAAAAACGAAAAAGCTCCAGTACCTCCAACTTAAAGAAATGTGCCTTAATCTTTGTACATTTTATTGCTGGCTTTGAAAAATGTAATCCCTAAACTTTATTATTTCACATAATTTGGCAAGTTCTCAAAGAATAATTAGGCATTCTTCGCAAATAATTTTTTTAAAATACTTCTTACATAGAAAAATAACTGTCAGCTACCCAATAATGGACATTTTGAGAATAGAAGTGCAGCACTGCTTTATCCAAATATGCGTTTTCCTTCAAAGTTTAAAGGGAAAAAGCTTCAAGTTTTTTTTCTCAGTGCTCCAAAAGATTAGAATGTAAACACAAACCAAACAGAACTATAATTAGCATTTCAAATGGCAAATAATGTACAGTGTAATTGTATATGAATCAATTAACAAAAATTGTATATTTAACAACACTTACTGAATGCCCACTATGTACAAGGCTGTGTGATGTGGGAGTTAAAACGATGAATAGATACAGCTTTCTAGTTCTATGAAAAGCCCCTTAATAGCATTAGTTTTGAGGATTTGACAAATGGGAAAAAAAAAAAAAAAAAAAAAAAAACCCTTAATGGTTATCAGTCCTGCTGAGGCTCCCTGTGACATCTGAGCAGTCACTCACAGGCCGCTAAAGGTGGAAGACTCAATATCTCAGAGAGCCAGGCAACCATAAGATTTAGCCCCAAACCTAAGCAATAAAATCAGTCAGCCTTCTAGAAAGACCCAGAAAAACACTTAGCAGTAAATACCAAAGTATTTCCTCAAAAGCAAATTAACAGAAATTGTAAGTGTGTAGAAAGAGTAATGGTAGAAGTTTAAGGGGGGATAGAAGAAAGAATGCAAAATAATGTGAATTTTTATTTGTTTAAAGCAGAATTTCACAGTATAATCAAAATTTAAAATGCTGCCTTTGGATACTGACATATGAAAGCTTTCATTTGATTTAAGAAAATTGAGTTTTATGTTTATGTTTCTTTTAATCACCCATAAGGATTAATAATTTTGGTCATATTTTACTATCTGCCAGATTGTATTTAGGCACTGAACACGGCAAAGCCTGAGTGAAAAATCCAGAACATCCAATGGTATATGATGCATCTCATTTCCTCTCAGAATATAACAAATGTATAAACTGTCATATCTAATAGTCTCTAAACACCAACGATATATCTAAAGCCAATTGAGTTAGACAAAGTTGAATTTGAAAGAAATGTTCTATTTGAATGCTTATCTATTACTTGAAAAACTAAGATCCAATTAAATTCTCCTTGGTCATTTTAGCTATTGTGCCTTTGAGGGTACTACTTCTGTAACAACTCCCTAATATTGCTGGCAACATGTGGTGAGTTTTTACTCTGGGCCAGAAATTCACAGAATATTTGACACAACTGGAGAGTTAAGCCCTATTAGTATATCCATATTACAGATAAGGAAACCACTTTGGGCAGATTACTTAATCTCTTTGCCTGGGTTTTCTCATCTTTATTTACTTGTTTGTTTGTTTGTTCGTTTTTGAGATGGAGTCTTGCTGTCACCTAACCTGGAGTGCAATGGTGCAATCTCGGCTCACTGCAACCTCCAATTCCCAGGTTCAAGTGATTTTCCAGCCTCAGTCTCCTGAGTATCTGGGACTACAGGTGCATACCACCACACTCAGCTAATTTTTGCATTTTTAGTAGAGACTGGGTTTCACCATGTTAACCAGGCTGGTCTTGAACGCCCGACCTCAAGTGATCCACCCACCTAGGCCTCCCAAAGCAATGGGATTACAGGTGTGACTCACTGTGCCTAGCCTCACAGTTATTTTTAAAAGGTAAGTAAGTTAAATAGGAAAGAAGAAATGACTAACATGAATTGCACTTGTAACATCTCTAAAAACCTGAAAAATCTAACCAATTACTTACAATCCATTCATTCATTCCAAAAATATTTATTCAACAACCACCATGTGCTAGGTCCAGAGAATACAGTAGTAGCTAAGTTAGACATAAATGAGGAGCAAGTGCTCACTTATTTGTGGAGGCTAAAAATTAAAACAATTGAACTCATGGAGATAGAAAGTAAGAAGGATCGTTACCAGAGGCTGGGAAGGATAGTGGGGAAGTGCAGGAGAAGTGGTTGGCTAATGGGTACAAAAAAATAGTTAGAAACAATGAATAAGTGGGCTGGGAGTGGTGGCTCAGGCTTGTAATCCTAACATTTTGGAAGGCCAAGGCAGGAGGATCCCTTGAGCCCAAGAGTTTGAGACCACACTGGACAACATAGGGAGACTGTCCCTTTAAAAAAAAAAAAAAAAAAAGGAAAAAAGAAACAATAAGTAAGATCTAGTATTTGGGCCAGACACCATGGCTCACCCCTGTAATCCCAACACTTTGGGAGACCAAGGCAGGTGGATCACCTGAGGTCAAGAGTTCAAGACCAGCCTGACCAACATGGTGAAACCCCGTCTCTACTAAAAAAAATACAATAATCAGCTGGGCATGGTGGCAGGTGCCTGTAATCTCAGCTACTCAGGAGGCTGAGAATCACTTGAACCCGGGAGGCAGAGGTTGCAGCAAGCCAAAATCATGCCATTGCACTTCAGCCTGGGCAACAGAGCAAGACTCTGTCTCCAAAAAAGAAAAAAAAAAAATCTAGTATTTGATGGCACATCAGGTGACTATAGTCAATAATAATTTAATTGTACATTTTAAAATAATTCAAAGAGTATAATTGGATTGTTTGTAACACAAAGGATAAATGCTGGAGATGATGGATGCCCCATTTACCCTGATGTGACTATTACACATTGTGTGCCTGTTTCAAAATATCTCACATATCCCATAAACATATACACGTATTATGTATACAAAATAATTTAAAAATTTTTTAAACTATACATATAAAGCAGATATCCTATTGCATGTTTTCAAACATTAGCTATCTATGACCACATACTTGAGAATTGTAAACCTCACTAAAAGCTCCCACAGCAACCCCGCTATTTCCTTTCTTTTTTAAAAAAAAAAATTTGATACTACACACCAAGATTATTTATATTTGTTTTCATTACAGTCACCTTTGACTCTCCTCCTATTCTTTTCTAGGACAGTAGATTTAGTTTTTAAACTACTCTTTTCGTTTTTTCCAAATTTGAGAACTCTCATGTCAATCAGCAGTCCCTGCTAATGAGGGGCCTTGGATCTCTCCCCATTGCCCCAACCTATCAGTTCCCTAAACTTACTGTGTAAATGCTTGTCACTGTTGGAAAATTTCCCATGGCACCCTCAACTTCTGTTCATATCATTTTCTAAGTTCACAATAGCCTTTCTCTTCTCAGCATGACCACTTCCTGCTCAACCTTTTTGCAAATCTCTTCCATGAACTCTGGGCAATTCATGCCTATCCTCAGGGACTGTTTCTTCAATCTTTCAACTGATATCTTGTAGGTCTTTTGGTACAGAAGCCTGTTGTCTTGTGACAACTCTATTGTCCTTATTTTCTTTTTCCTTAAAACCTTAAAATATTATCACTGCTCCATGCATGATCCTCTTTTTTTTTTTAATACAATATCTGCCCCCCCATCCAAAGTTTCAATCACCCATGGTCAATCAGGTTCTGAGAATAGGTGAATACAGTACAATAAGATAATCTGAAAGAGAAACACATTCACATAACTTTTTATTGTGGTATAGTGTTAATAATTGTTCTGTTTATTATAAATGTTAATCTCTTATTGTACCTAATTTAAAAATTAAATTTTATCAAGGTATGTACACATGGAAAAGAAAGATATACATAGGATTTGGTACCATAGGAGGTTTCAGGCATCTACTGGGGGATTTGGAACATATTCCCCTTGGATAAGGGGGGAATTACTGTACAATGATCACCTATGAACTCACCATGAAACCCAAGGACTAGGTCATTACTAATAACTAACATCCATGTATGTGTTCCTCCCCACATGCCATCCCCTTAGGATAACTGCCATCCTAAGTTTTATATTAATCATTCTCTTGCTTTCTAAAAAAAAAAAAAAAAAAAGTGTATTTCAACAGACACATACTCAAAACAGCAAGTGCAGGTTTGTATTTAGTGTTTGTATTTGATTGTTTCCTTGGCTTATACAAATTAGTACAATTATTTTGGAATATAATTTAGCAATACCTAGTAAGTTGAATATTCACATACCCTACAAACCAGCAACTTTATTCCTTGATATTAACCCAAGAGAAACAAATGCACATGTGCCCAGACAACATGAATAATCAGAGCAACACTGCAATATTTCAAAAAATGAAAAAAAACAAAACAAAAACAAAAACAAAATGGTCACTGAGAGGAGAAGAAGCATACTGCGTTAAAAGACACATAATGGAATACTGTATTGCAGTGAAAGTCAGTGAACTACAACTACATACAGTATGAATGAATCTAGAGATATCATATTGAGTGAGGAAAAAAAAAGTTCCAGAAGTCAATGGATAGTATGACTTTAAAGTTTAAAAAAAAAAAAACTTTTTAAAAAGTATCATAATTATGACCTAACCTTTTCAGCAAAACAACAACAAAATTCTTCTTTTGGGAATGTATGCTTTATCTTTCAAAGCTACATTATCTTTTCCCTAGTCCAACAGTTTTATGAGTAGTCACAAGAAACTTTTATATCCTTATGCAGTTTACCTAATTCGATATCTGTGGTGGTACTAAGACCTCCAACCACAAAAGATTTCATCTTGGAAGGGCTTTATTTTTCTTCTTGAAGTAAAGTTAACTTAAGGTTAAAGCAATCTAGGAATAAGAAAACTTACATATGTGATCCTATAAAAGTACAGCAAAACTACCTCATATTAAAGCCAAGATTCATCTGACAAGTCATGGTAACTCGAAACTGAGGTATCCCCAAAGATAATCCATCCACTGAATGTATAATGGAGTTATCAACATTTAATCTGAAAATATGAGCAAAACCAGGATTTTTCGGCTTTCTAAAAACCTGAAATTTTAATTTCAAAATATTTCATTTTTACCTTAAGAAAATTATTTTTTTTAGGGAAAAATATATTAAATGCAACTGAAAAAGAATAATAAGAAAAAAAATCCACCAATCAGGGCCTTTCCCAATGAGGGTTATGCATATTCTCTGTAGCCGATTATAGCTGAATTACACTGCAGCTTCCCTTCGACCTTGGGAACCCTGCTCACTCTCAGAGTTGCTGCGAGGTCTTCTGTTTCATTTAATTTAGTCTTTGTATCTGCAATGCTGTAACATGCGATAGAAATATCAATATTGTGAGCTCGCAGTACCCAAAACTATAGAAATGTTCCCCAAAAATTAAAGCTGGGGGGAGGGAGGCCGGGGAAGGATGAAAGAAGGAAAAGAAACAAAAACAAAACAAGAGGAAAACAAAGTTAATGGTATTCAGATGGGAAATTTCTTAGTTTTACTTTGTGAAGACTTCATTTCCTAATCAGCGTAATGATATATAACCATTAGCATGCAATTTTTAAATTTAAGGTGTCCAAGAAAAATTATTTAGAAAAAAAAATCACAACTGAATATAATATACAATTGGCTAACTTAGCCCAGCAATTTATAAATGAAAGTTCCTATGGAAAACAAACCTTACAGGATTTTGTGTCCAGAAGAGAGAAATAATCAGGCAACCCAGTGGGTTCACTTAGTTTCGTGTCATTTGCTTTATGTCCATTATGTAATGCTTCCCCAGCTTTAGGTCTCTATGTTTAAGCAACCATTCAGGTATACCACAGAATTGTCACAAAATCAGTATCTGGTTATAACTTTCAATAACAGCTTAAAAGGTGCCTTGCAGACGTGTCATATGCAGCAGAAGCTTTAGGGGAAAATCCGCTGTTGTCATTACTTCTCCAGGCTTCCTCCCCAGGTCTCCCATTCCCTCCCCCCCAGTATTCCCGGCGACACGATCTGCGGGCAGCTCCCGGCTCGTTGCAGGGGAAGCACGTCTTGACTGCAATGCAAACCCTGTCCGGGTCTGAACCAGGGAAGGCAGACTCGGCCCTGGCCGGGAGTGTGGACGAAGGCTGCAGGGAGGGCTGCAGGGTCGCCCGCAGCGGGGGGACATCCCGCGAGGGCAGTCCGCAGAGCACGCGCACAGTAAAACCCAATGCACAACTTCCCCAGCCGTTCCTCTCCGCTTTCCGGATTCCCTCAAAGGTGCGGCGTAGGCGTTAGCTCGCGCGGGCGCCGGCGCTCTCACCCGCGCCGGTTGGGTTTTCCGCTGACAATTACATCAGTCCTTCTCCCGGCCCCTGCTTCAATCCCCAGGCAGCCTGCAGGGCCAGGGGCGCCGGCCCGCGCGAGAGACTGCGGGCGCGAGTGCTAGGCGGCCGGAATTCCCGGCAATGAGAGGGAGGGAGGGCGGCAAACGGGGACGACGACACAGACGCCCCCTCCCATACCGGCCGCGGGAATGGGCTGACACCGCCGTCCCTCACTTCCCTGTAGCCCGGCTATCCCGCCACGGGCGCCTCCGGGGAACGGCGATGCCGTGGTGGCCCGAAGCTGCGGGTACCCACCCGAGCGTCCCTCGGGGTCCTCGGCCCGCCGGAGGCGCACAATGCCACGGGCCGCGATGCGGGCACCGTGGCTCCCGCCCCAGGCATCCCCTTTGCAGCTAGGACTCCTACCTGAGCGCGAGCGGCGGCGCCGAGGGTCCTGCGGCGGCTGCGCGGCTGCGGCGGGAGGCGGAAGGCGGGAGGCGGCCCCGGCAGGCAGACGGGCGCGCGGGCTGGCGGAGGAGAGGAGGCACGGTAGCCGCCTGCGCCGAGCCGCGATCTCCAGCACCGACAGCGGCGCCGGCGACCGTGCTGCGCCTCCAGTGGTCCGCGGCGCCGCAGCCCCTCCTCTCCCACGGGCGGGGCGCGCTAGCGGGGCGGTGCTCCGGGCTCCCCGCCCCCGGCTGCCGCCCGTCCGCCCGGCTGGAGTGGAGCCGCCAGCGGCCGGGGCTCCCGTTGCGCACCCACCCTACCAGGCGTCCCTCCCTGCTCCGCCGGACGGGCCGGGGACAAAGCGCACTACGCCCCGGTCACGCGGGATCCCACAGCCGGGGCTCTCCCCTGGCCCGGCCTCCGTGGGAACCCCTGGTGTCCCGAGATCACCCGCCGTGGAAACCCCAGGCTACCATCCGCGGGCCTGCGCGCTGTAGCGGAGCCCTCGCCCGCTCAGTACGGCGGAGGTGGGCCGGCAGCGCTCGGCAGGGGTGTCCCCGAACAGCTCCAGCGTTCGGGCCGGGAGCACTGCGGGAGGCCGGATTCCGAAAGGAACGGCTGCCTGGCGGCCTCCGCTCGGGGCTGCCAGGACCCTGTCCCCGGGCGCCCTTCTAAGGCCGTCATTTCATACACACACGCGACTGTGCGTGCCTGCTCGCGCCCCTGAGTCACTTGGGAGCAAAAACTTCCCGGGCCCAGAGAAATACTTCGGTTCTGTGAAGGGAAGAGCTGGTTCCTTCAAGCGCCTGGCAAAGCCCAGCAGTCAGTCAGTCCCGCCCACTACAACCCTTACACACCCTCAAACCCTTCCACACTCCAAGCCACTCCCAGCCTGCGTCCCGAGAGCGGATTAATCTAAAGGCAATTTTGCTGGGAGAGGTGGGGTAATTGAAATATTTGTATAGACATTGTGTAACGTGACTGAGGACATGTCAATATTTCAAGACATTTGTGTCATCATCTGGGAGTGGGAGGCGGTGGGGAGTCCAGAGGACATCGACCAGACCTAACAGGAGCTATTACAGAACATGCTGGGGTGCCTTCAAAAACTGAAAATATTGCTTACTAATGAGGCAACTGAGATGGCATTTCATTGTTCCCTGTGCTGACAAAATAATTTGCTATGAAACATAGTCGACTCTATGCACTCCTCCCCACATGCAGTTTCTTTGAAATCTCAAATCTCCAATCTCACCTTTGGAGTAGTATTTTCCACCTAGACTAGCAATGTTCTCTGGTCACAAACTAGAGATGCAGGCCCCTGTGACAATGGTGGCGACTCCTTCATTCCTTTGCTGTGAAGACAGGATTCTCAAGGGAGCAGCTGGGATGCTGACCTCTGCTTAATCGCAGCCACCTTTCTACTCCTCCTTCTCTCTGAGTTCCATTAAAAGAAACTCTACTGAAATGGCTTTCTCCCTGAAAAGAAAAAAGCTAAACCCGTATATTTAAAAAGAAACAAAAGTGTGAACGAAAATGAGACAGTACACACAGAATACAGAATCTTTATCTCAAGAAGTCCTCTAGGTCAGGTGCAGTGGTTCACGCCCGTAATCTCAGCACTTTGGGAGGCCGAGGCGGGCGGATCACTTGAGGTTAGGAGTTCGAGACCAACCTGACCAACACAGTGAAACCCCGTCTCTACTAAAACTACAAAAATTAGCAGGGTGTGGTGGCAGGCACCTGAAATCCCAGCTTCCCAGGAGACTGAGGCACAAGAATCACTTGAAACTGGGAGGCAGAGGTTGCAGTGAGCCAAGATTGTGCCACTGCACTCCAGCCTGGGCTACAAAGTGAGACTTTGTCTAAAAAAAGAAAGAAAGAGAAAGGAAGAAAGAAAGGAAGGAAGAAAGAAAGGAAGGAAGAAAGGAAGGAAGGTAGGAGAAAGAAAGAAGGAAGGAAGGAGAAGAAAAGAAGAAGGAAGAAGAAGAAAAGAGGAAATCTAATTTTTTCTCTGAACCCATAATAGCAGAGAGCGATAAACTATGGGGGAAAAGAGGGTACCACCACAACCTAAATCTCACGTTTTAGTGTAAGAATGCTCACACACTTTTCACTCTATTCCATAGTATCTATGTGTGTTTTAATACTTTTAAAAAATGGTTTTAAACATCAGGGGAAAACAGTCTCCTCCCTCTCTCATTGATTGATGATCAAATAAGAGAGAATGGTACTATACCCATCCATCTGGGGAAATGGGTGAATTAAACACAGTGGGCTCTATGGAGTTACAGATCAAGGCAGGTTCTCCTCCCTATTTATGCCTCATTGTATTTTGAAAACTCAGACTGGCATAGATATGTAAATATGAATAACAGTCTTTTCACTGCTCTTTGAGCTACAGCAAGATTATTGCTCAGAAAAGTGCCGGAGAGTGATGTTTTCATTAAGCATATATTCTTGCTGAGAGTTAAAGTCACAAATCATATGTTGACTAAAAGGATCTCTGCTTCCCTAATCCATCCCTTTTGTCTCAGAAAATACTTGTTCATGGACTTTTCCAGTGAAGAAAGATAATGATGTTCTTAAAAGGCTATCGATGCTACAATTCCCTATAATTCCATCACATACAAATGAACTGAGCCTCATAGGAATCATAGTTTCCACCATCAATTCATCCAAGTCCCACTTCATTTTCATTGTATTTTCTTAGATGAGTACTATTTTAGCTGGGGTTTCTAAAGAAGGCTGAAGTGCTAATGCTTCCTTGAAAGACGCAAACCCAGAACAACAACTGAGGAATATAAGAAATTAGACAGGGAAGAAGGGGAAGCAAATACATGGTGATATGTTACCAATCTGGCCCATGCTTCATGAACCCGAAAAGACACAGCCAGTTGCTTAGCCATGCAAAGTGTCTGTGGGCAGGCTCTATAGAAAACTGTGCCCAAGATCTTTTTTTTTTTTTGAAAGAAAGAAAAAGAAAAGGAGAAAGAAAGCAAAAGAAAGAAAAAAAAGAATGAAAGAGAGAAAGAAAGAGGAAGAGAAAGAGGGAGATAGAACAAGATTCTTGTTTTATTGCCGAGCCTAGAATGCAGTCTAAAAATAGGTATTAAAAACCTCTTTTATGCCAATAATTGTGCTTAACAGTGGAGACAGGAAGGAATAGGGGATGAAAATAACAAATAAGCAGCCAACTAATATTTTATTTAAACCTGTGAAATGCTATGCAATTGCTGAGGAGTGATTTACTTCCAATTATGTGGTCACTTTTAAAATAGGTGTAATGTGATACTGAGAAAAATGTATGTTTTGTGGATTTGGTGAGGAGAGTTCTGTAAATATTTGTTAAGTTTACTTGTTCCAGGTCTGAGTTCAAGTCCTGGATATCCTTGTTAATTTTCTATCTCGTTGATCTGTCTAATATTGACAGTGTAATGTTAAAGTATCCCACTATTATTGTGTGGGAGTCTAAGTCTCTTTGTAAGTCATTAAGAACTTGCCCTATGTATCTGGGTGCTCCTGTAATGGATGTGTATATATTTAGGATCGTTAGCTCTTCTTGTTGAATTGCAGCTTCTGGTAATGTTAGCTGGCTGTTTTGCCCATTAGTTGATGTAGATCCTTCATTATGGTGATGCTCTTTACCTTTTGGTATGTTTTTGGAATGGCTAATACTGGTTGTTCCCGTCCATGTGTAGTGCTTCTTTCAGAAGCTCTTGTAAAGCAGGCCTGGTGGTGATGAAATCTCTGAGTACTTGCTTGTTCACAAAAAAATTTATTTTTCCTTCACTTATGAAGCTTACTTTGGCTGGATATGAAATTCTAGGTTGAAAGTTCTTTCCTTTAAGGATGTTGAATGTTGGCCCCCACTCTCTTCTGGCTTGTAAGGTTTCTGCTGAGAGATCTGCTGTGAGTCTGATGGGCTTCCCTTTGTGGGTAACCCGACCCTTCTCTCTGGCTGCTCTTAGCATTTTCTCCTTCATTTCAACCCTGGTGAATCTGACAATTATGTGCCTTGGGGTTGCTCTTCTTGAGGAATATCTTTGTGGTGTTCTCTGTATTTCCTGGACTTGAATATTGGGCTGCCTTGCTAGGTTGGGGAAGTTTTCCTGGATAATATCCTGAAGAGTATTTTCCAGCTTGGATTCATTCTCTTCTTCACATTCAGGTACACCTATCAAATGTAGATTAGGTCTTTTCATATAGTCTCATATTTCTTGGAGACTTTGTTCATTCCCCTTTACCCTTTTTTCTCTAATCTTGTCTTGTTTTATTTCATTGAGTTGATCTTCGACCTCTGTTATCCTTTCTTCTGCTTGGTCAATTCGGCTGTTGAAACTTGTGCATGCTTCGCGAAGTTCTCGTGTTGTGTTTTTCAGCTCCATCAATTCACTTATATTCCTCTCTAAGTTGTCCATTCTCATTAGCATTTCATTAAATCTTCTTTCAAGATTCTTAGTTTCTTTGCATTGGGTTAGAACATGTTCTTTTAGCTCACAGAAGTTTCTTATTATCCACCTTCTGAAGCCTGATTCTGATGGATCATCACACTCATTATCTGTTAGGTCTTGTTCCCTTGCTAATAAGGAGGTGCGATCCCCTGTAGGAGAAGAGGCATTCTGATTTTGGGTGTTCTCAGCCTTTTTGCACTGGTTTCTTCCCATTTTTGTGGATTTATCTCCCTGTCGTCTTTGTAATTGCCGACTTTCAGATTGGGTCTCTGAGTGGACGTCTGGCTTGTTGGTGATGAAGTTTTATCTGTTTCTTAGTTTTCCTTTGGCAGACACCCGTTCCCCACAGAGCTGGACCTTCCTAGGTTCTGCTGTGCTTGCTGTGAAACTCTCAGTTCTCAGCGCTTCCAATTGCTGTTTTCCTTGTGGGGATGGGACCAGCTAAGCCCAACTAAAAGGGCACCCAGTCCCGTATACTCTGCACTGAGAAGCGCCGTGCCGGGGCGCCAGCAAAACAGCTGCGCCGGCCAAAAGAGCCACGCTGGCGATCCATGTGGCTCCTCTGCTGGGAATCTCCCAGTCTGTGGGCAACAAAAATTCGGCTGAAATTGCGGCGTCCACTCGCTCTCTGTGCTTTCACTGGGAGCTACAATCCTGAGCTGCTGCTAAGCGGCCGTCCTGGATCTCTCTCTAGATCTTTCTTATTCAAAGAAAAGACTGAAGAAGAAATTCACCTACAAGCTACCTGCCATTTCCTCCAGCTTCCAAGATGAGTCGTCATCTGACCCCTTTGACAGCTACTAGAGAAACAAATCTCATGCTCTGCAGCCAACGTATGGTCATTGTACTGGATTGTTCTGTAAGCAACATGGTTATGCTGGAAACTATGTTTCCCCAAATCTCCTTTTGTATACGCTTCCAGATGGACAAAATTGAAGTTGCCTGAGACTTAGGAGGCAACACTGAAGCAGCAGCTTCATTTGTCTCTTGCCACCTCTAACCAATGATGACTTTCATTACATTCTGACAGTCATCATTGATTAGAGGTAGCGAGGGACAAATGTCATTTCTAACCAATAAGAAGAGATGCAGGAGAGTTCCTGTTTTATTCCTCCCTGCTCTTTATTCTCCTCTAACAGGTAACTGTGGCCATAGGCCAGCTAACAGACTCTTCGCAGAAACTCACAGAGACAGCAGTCACAAAGACCTATCAACCTTCTATAGATGTCTACACCAGCCGTGATGTGCCTAGCCTAATATCCAGATTTCTCTGCAAGCTTGGACTCCTCTGCCCAAATCGGAATTGGTCTTTGGTCCCTCAACTCCCCTATTCACTTTGATCCCTCAACTCCCCTATTCAGATTTTTAGATTTTTACTTTTCCACCTTCTCCCACAAATGTGATATAATGTCTTTTCTTTTCTTTTTTTTTTTTTTTTTGAGACAGAGTCTCCCTCTATCGCCCAGGCTGGAGTACAGTGCTATGATTTCAGCTCATTGCAACCTCCACCTCCTGGGTTCAAGCAATTCTCCTGCCTCAGCCTCCCGAGTAGCTGGGATTACAGGTGCCTGCCACCATGCCCAGCTAATTTTTTATATTTTTGGTAGAGATGAGGTTTTACCAGGCTGGACTTGAACTCCTGACCTCAGGTGATTTGCCCACCTCAGCCTCCCAGAGTATCAGGATTACAGGTGTGAGCCACTATGCCCAGCCCTAATTTCTAAAATAAAGTCCTTATTCAACATACTCACAATAATCCTGGTTCCCTGATGGAATCCTGTCTGCCAGAAGCTTAGGCTGGATCTACTTCAGGAGGCCTGGACAAGAGCAGTCACTTGGGGACTATTGAGGCAGGGCAAATAGCTAAGAAACCTGGAAAAACATGAGGCCAAGAGACTCTAAGAACAAAGTCTACTGTGCTTTATTCAAATAACAAAAAACATTCGTAGTTTTGCCTTGTATTTGTTAACTGAGAGAGTTCAGCTTTGAAAATGTTGTTATTATTGCTAAATTAACCTATTTTGATTAATCACTCTCATATCATCAAAATGAATAATGAGTTATTTTTTGCTTTTGTTGAGACATTGTTTTGACTTTGTTGACTTTTAGTGTGGAAAATAACAGATCAAACCTCAGTTGGAAAATTCTGACCAGTACCTTTCCCCAGGTATGGAAGCATCCTGAGTTTCCCATTTTGTTATAAATTCGAACATAAAGATGAGAGTATTCCTTTGTAATGTACTTTTGTAAGGTAGATTTTCTTTTTTCTTTCTTTCTTTTTTTTTTTTTTTTACAAATTTACTATTCTTACAATACCAAAACAGCACAGTGAGAAAATCAAAAGGCAAACCCTTTGAAAGAACGATTTCTGGCAAGAAGAAATTATTTAGCAATATTATTTAGCAATAATAACAAGAAGAAGAATACAATATTCCCTAGTGCTTTGAGGGGTGAGGGGCCTTGATCTACTCTTACCTGCAGTCTGTTCATTGGTCAAATTTGGTGTCACCTTTGAATATGTGCACACATTTATTTCCCCGATTGATAGAATGCTCCCTAAAAATAACATATTTTGTTGAAACTTTTCTTACCAAGATTATTGCCATCAAGAACTTCTGGGTAAGCACCCAGCAAGTTTAGAAGTCCAACCTTCAGGTCCTCAACTCCATTTATTTTGACCAGGCTGGTCTTGAACTACTGACCTCAGGTGATCTGTCTGCCCCAGCCTCCCAAAGTGCTGGGATTACAGGTGTGAGTCACCTTTATTCCTACACTCTCATCATCTGCCCAGGTGACTTGCTGATCCAGCCCAGAGAATACTGTTGTATCTACTTCAGAGTGAACCTTTCATTCAGCGTGCTTATCAAAGTGCCAAAAATGACAGAGAATTGAGATTTCACTGAGCTTATCTGGACAGGTTAAGCTGTTATGGGAAAAGGGTTGTGTACCTGTTTCATTTATTTAATTCAATAATACTTTTTGAGTGCCTGCTATGTATTAGGCCTTATTCTAGATGCTTGAGATATTATAAGTAAGCAAAACAAAGACCATGCCCTGATGGAACTTACATTCTAGCTGGGGAATATAGACAATAAACAATAGGCCTAATCGATGAGTAAATTACACAGTATATCAGAAAATCATAAGTGATATAGAAAATGTAAAAAATTGAGCATGTTAAGAGGGATGGAGGAGGGTTGCCAGGGTTGCCAGGGTGTAATATTAAATAAAGGCCAATATTGGCCTCAGTGAGGAGATGAAATTTAAGCAAAGAATTAAAGGAGGTGAGGGAATTAGTCAAGCTGGTATCAGGGAATGGCAGGAGGGGCTGTTCCCATTCCAGACAAGGAGACCATCAAGTATGACCATGCCTAGTATTCCAGAGGGGCAGGGAGTCTGAAGCATGTGGAATACATGGATGAAGAGAGCAAAGAATACATGGATGAAGAGGCCAGCTCACGAAGGCCCTGTAGGCCATTGTTTGGACTTGGACTTTTACTCCAAGTAAGGTGGGGATTAATCATAGGATTCCTTGCAGAGGGATGAAATGGTTTAACTCATGTTTATGAGAGTAACTTTGACTGCTGTGTTGAGAATAGTCTCAAGGTGGGAAAGGCTGAAAGGAGAGAGGAGGCTGTGGCTGTTATCCTGGTGAGTGATAAAGGTGGCTCAGCACTAGGTGGTAGAGTGGAGGTGGCAAGAACTGACAGAATTTAACGTGTATTTTAAATGTAGGGCCAATTGGATTTTCTGATGGATTGAATTTCTGATGGATTGGATCTTACTGATAAGTGTTTGCATGAGTTATGATTAAAACATATTTTTGGTGGGCGTGGTGGCTCACACCTGTAATCCCAGCACTTTGGGAGGCCGAGGCAGACGGATCACCTGAGGTCAGTAGTTCAAGACCAGTCTGGTCAAAATGGTGAAACCCCATCTCTACAAAAATACAAAAATTAGCAGGGCTTGATAACAGGTGCCTATAATTCCAGCCACTCAGGAGGCTGAGGTGGGAGAATCGCTTGAACCCAGGAGTTGGAGGTAGTAGTTGTAAGGTTTGTTTCTGAGGATAAAATGAAGAAACTGAGGCCAGCACCAAAATAATCCAATGCAAGGGAATTTATTCAGGCTCCCGGGTGAGGTTCTGCGGTCCGGACAGGAGAGGCCGGAGAAGTCGCGCAGACTCCTCTTAGACAGGGGGTTTTATAGGGAGTGAAACAGCCTGATTGATTGTGGGAGAGCAAGACTGCTATTGGGTAAATTACAAGCCTTGACCTAGGACTTGGCTTGTTGTTGGTTGGAATTACTTGCCTGCTATTTGTTGTTAAGACTCGACTGCTATTGGTTGTTAAGACTTAGCTGCTATTGGTTATTAAGAAGCTATGGTTGTAGCACCTTGTTTGCATACTGGGCTCTTTAAGGGAAGACCAGGCTGTGCGAGCAAGGGAGAAGGGAACATGCCCGAGCATGTCTGAGCTTGCTCGGGGCTTGTAAAAGGGAAAAAAGGAGAGGGGGGTGCGTCCGAGCTCCCAGCAAGGCAACCAGCCTTACATTCTGACCTTTTGATGATAGAGGGTGCCACTCTTTCTGACTACTTCCTGCTGAATAGGGGCGAAGTAAGGGAGACAGGTAAGTTGGCTGGTGCCTCGACTGAGAACGGGACGAAGGGATAAAGCAGCATTTGGTTGACGGCCACTCGTCCAATTTCTTGCATATGAGTTTGTAGGCACCTGAGAAGAAAAGGGGCCATTAGTAATAGTAAACAAATTACAATGACAGGAGTGATGATAGGGGTTAGCCAAGTAAGCATGGGATGCCACCAGCTTAGAGACAAAACTCCTGTATTTTGCTTTTTGCGGAGGTCTTCCTGGAGACGGTGGAGACTGTTGATATTCTCCTCTACTAGGCCCGATTCATTGATATAGTAGCAGCACTCTTCCTGGAGAAACAGACAGGTACCTCCTTTTTCTGCTATTAGTAGGTCAAGGGCCCATCGGTTTTGGGGAGTTACCTGGGCTAGTGACGTGATTTGTCGCTGGAGGGAGGCCAGAGAGGCAGCTGATGCTTCAGTGGCCACACGGAGCTTGTCCTCCAGTTGAGCTGCTGAAGTGACACTGTAGCCCATTGCTCCGCTTCATATTCCAGCGGCCACTAAAGATGACGCTAAACAGAGACCAACTACTACGGGGAGGAAGATGGCTCATTTGTTTCGGCGGACAGCGGGAGGAGGAGGTGTAAGAAGGGATAGAAACTCGGCTCGCCCATATACCTTTAGCTGTGGGACTAGAGTAACCGGTACACAGGGGAAGGGAAGGGAGGCATTTATAACTTTGGTTAAACATGTGAGATTAGTGAGTTGGAGAGTGGCTCCCACAGTTTGGAGAATATCTCTTCCTAGCAAGGGAAATGGGCATGAGGGTATGACTAAAAAGGAGTGAGAGAAGGGGTGTTCCTCGAGGACACAGGTTAGAGGAGGGGTTTGGTTAGGATAGGAAAGCCTTCCATCAACTCCCATGACCGAGACCTGGGAAGGTATGCTAGGCCCTGAGTAGGAAGGTAATACAGAGTAGGTAGCCCACGTGTCGACTAAGAAGGAGGTGGACTTACCCGCTACCTGCATCATTACCCTGGGCTCGGCAAGGGTGATGGGGGTCCTCGCGTCCAGGCTGCATCAGTCGTTTAAAAGTCCAAGAAATTCAGGCGAAGGGACTGCCTCTTGCGGACCGGCCTGCTCCTCACATAGAGGTGCAGGGAGTGAGCCTTTGGTCCGGAACGGGCAATTAAACTTCCAGTGTCCTGTTCATTTATAATTTGGGCAAGGTGCAGGGGGTGGTCGAGGACGGGGCACTCCCAGGCCCAATGTCCTTCTTGACCACATTTGAAACAGGGTCCGGGTGGGGCTCTTGGGACATTTTGGAAGGGTTTCAATGGATCTCCCCCACTGGATGTACGAGGGGCTGCCGGCCTCAGGGCTGCTACAAGAGCTCGGGTTTGGAGGTCTACCTTCTGCCGTAAGTGGGCCTGTCGGGTGGCCTCAGCCTTATCCTCTCAGCCATTAAAAACCTTAAATGCCATGTTCACCAGGTCTCGATTGGGAGTCTGGGGGCCTTCCCCAGCCTTTTTAAGCTTCCTCCTTATATCAGCCACTGACTGGGAGATAAAGTATGTGGCTAGGACTGTAGCTCCTGCTAAGGAGGCTGGGTCCAGCCAGGTATGGAGGATCATAGCATTAGTTAAGCGGTCAAGGAAGGCGGCTGGGTTTTCATCGGGTGCCCGAGTTATTTCCCTTAACCTATCGTAATTGACTACCTTTTGGGCTGCGCTTTGCATGCCCGCTAGGAGGCACTGTAGCATCTGCTCGCAATCACGGCTGCATCAGGGACTCCTTCTCATTTCTCGCCTTGGGCCCTGGGCCCCGGCCTCGTCTCGAGGACCTGAGCGTAGAGGAGATGTCCCTACACTCTTGTCTTCTCCCCATGAGGGGTTTTTCAGGGTCAGGATTTTGAGGGAGATGTCCCCACTTTCCTGAACCGTCTCATTCCTCATTCTCAGTGCTTGGTAAGCATGGCCTGGGACGCTTAGCCGCTCTTCCGACCACCCCCGCAGCAGTGATTGAGGTGTGGGTATTCAGAAGCCCCATTACCCTCCAGCTTATACCAAATTCTTTAATTCAAACTAGCCCATTTGGCATAAAGGCTCCCATTAAAAAGAAACCGAAAATACAGTTTCTTCTCTCTCTGTTTTTCTTTTTCAGTTTCTCTTTCTCTGTTCCCCTCTCTCCCTCTCCAAATGGTGGCCACACCACACCCTTAAGATGGCGGCTGCTTCTTGCTCTTAGCTTTCTTTCTCTCTCTTCTAAAATGGTGGCTGTGCCACACCCTTAAGGTGGCGTCTGTGTCCAGCTCCTAAAATGGCCGCTTTCTACCTTTAACTCTATCTCTCTCTCTCTATCTTCCTAATTCCGAAGCGAGTGAGTGAGTGAGTTTATGTGTAGTCCCACGGCCTAACAGCTATGGGGCTTGTGTGGGCCTCCACCTGCGGTTCCACGGACGTCATAGGGCATAACGGTGATTCACCTCAGAGCTGTCCTACTTGGACTTCCATCCTGAGGTGACCAGGTCCGGGGATTATACGGGTACACCTTAGCCAAGACGCCCCTGAAACATCCCTTCGGGGACGTGGCCGGGAAGGCATCAGACTGGTCTCCCTTCTGGGGGCACCCACCCTTTGTCTGTCAGTCTTGTCTTTATTGTACCTTCCAATTTTCAAATAGAGTGAGCTCAATCTCTCTCCATTCTCTCCTCTTCAATACTCATTGCTGCCTGAAAATTTCCACACCTACCTCCTTCAAGAAAAATACTTCTGCCTGTGGTGAGTGTAATATCTGTTCCCATCCCTTCCTCGCCTCTGACTGCCCCACAAAAGCCAACTATGGGAAACCAGAACTCCCGCGTGGACCCCAAATCACCATTAGGATGCCTAGTCCAGAATCTACCCAAACTAGGGCTTTCTGTAAAAAAGAAAAAGCTGGTCTCTGTTTCCACCATCACCTGGCCACAGTATCCTCTAGACAACCAGTCCAAGTGGCCTCCGGAGGGCACATTCGACTTTAATGTTCTAACGGACTTGGATAATTATTGCAAAAAGAACAGTAAATGGCTAGAAATTCCATATGTGCTGGCTTTCTGGTATCTTCGTTCCTGTCCCACTCTCTGTTCCTCCTGTACCACTGCTCAAATACTCTTAGCCAAAGAAACTTCTTCTTCGCCCTTAGCCCCTTTACCCTCCTCCTCTTCCTTCTCTGACCCTGACGCACCAGAGGAGCTCTCCTTTCCACTGGCTCGACCCAATCCTCCACCGCCTTATGACAAACTTCAATCCCCTTCAGCTCCTCTACCTCCTACTCATCCACCTCCCGACGGCAATCTAGCCTCTCCTGTTAATGCACACACCTGCTCGTGCAGTGCTCCTAGCGATGAGGCTTCCCTCTTTTGCCCCCTCCGCGAGGTGGCTGGAGCAGAAGGCATTGTCCGAGTGCACATTTCCTTCTCCCTCTCTGATCTGTCAGCCATTGAGAAACGTCTAGGATCTTTTTACACCAATCCTATGGCTTACCCCAAGGAATTCCGCTACCTTACTCAGGCATATGATTTAACTTGGCATGACATGTTTGTAATCCTATCCTCCACCCTTACCCCAGACAAGCATGACCGAATTTTTACAGCAGCCCGGGAACACGCTAATCAGGTACATCTGACTGACAACCAAATGCCAGTAGGCGCGGCAGCGGTCCCCGAGGCCAACCCTAACTGGGATTATCAGGACGGTTGAGATGGCCACTCCCGGGTGAGGTTCTGCAGTCCGGACAGGAGGGGCTGGAGAAGTCACGCGGTCTCCTCTTAGACAGGGGGTTTTATAGGGAGTGAAACAGCTTGATTGGTTGTGGGAGAGCAAGACTGCTATTGGGTAAGTGACAAGCCTTGACCTAGGACTTGGCTTGTTGTTGGTTGGAATTACTTGCCTGCTATTAGTTGTTAAGACTCGGCTGCTATTGGTTGTTAAGACTCAGCTGCTATTGGTTGTTAAGACTCAGCTGCTATTGGTTATTAAGAAGCTATGGTTGTAGCACCTTGTTTGCATACTGGACTCTTTAGGGGAAGACTAGGCTGTGTGAGCAAGGGAGAAGGGAATATGCCCGAGCATCTCTGAGCTTGCTCGGGGCTTGTAAAAGGGAAAAAAGGAGGAGGAGGGTGCATCTGAGCTCCCAGCAAGGCAACCGGCCTTACAGTAGTCAGCCGAGGTCTCACCACTGCACTCCAGTCTAGGTGACAGAGTGAGACTCCATCTCAGAAAAAAAAAAGACTTATTTTCATTGTACTATTCACTCGTTGGTGAGGTTATGGGAGAAAAACGCAGGGCCCTCCTACCTCCAGCTATCAGGAATGCTGACCACTGGCAAAGATCCTAATACATGAGAGTGACCATTACACTTGCTGCCCTGCAACACAGCAGTGCTCAGTTCACTAGACTTTTATAAAACACAAACTCAAACAAGGATTAGTCCACATGGAAAAGTAGAATGTTTCAGTATACACATGACAAACCCCATAGGAAGTTTTTCTTCAAAATTGTTGCATAAAATTAGCAAAGTAGAACCCACTGCTTCATATCCCAGGGTCTAATTTTAGAAATGTAGACTTTTTTGTAAGTAAACTCAGACCCAGAACATATCTATTCAGCCCACAGGCCCTTTCATGGGACTAGATGCTTAAGTTTTCCTTGTTATTACATTAGTCCCTCCTCTACTACATTAGTCTCCTTTCCCTGTAGAGGAGCTCAAACTTCTTGATTGACACAGATGCTAAGAGTGTGAAAATCTCCCCAAAAGGCAGAGATTCTAAACCTAGCACAAACCTTTTCTAGTTGTTTCACTTTGAACACATTTCTGAACCTCTAAGTTCCAGGTTGTTCCTTTACAAAAGAGTTGGAAAAAAAACTTCCAAAACCTAGTAAGATTGTTGTAGAGTGGTTACCATAATGTGTAAAGTACCCCATATACAGAAGGCTCTGGACAAAAGTTAATTGAGTTATCTCCGCCTTCCAAAAGTCCATATGAGACTTTACCCATTTTGAGTTGATTTTTGTGTTTGGTATGAGATAAGGGTCTGATTGCATTCTTCTGAATGTGGGCATTCAGTTGTCCCAACACCATTTATTAAAGAGAATGTCCTTTCCCCACTATGTGTTCTTACCTTTGCCAAAAATCAACTGACCATCAAAGTGTGGATTTATTTCTGGATTCTCTGTTCTGTTCCATTCATTAGTCTATGTTTCTGTTTTTATGCCAGTATCATGCTGTTTTGACTACTACAACTTTTAATTATATTTTGAAGTCAGGCAGTGTGATGCCTCCAGCTTTGTTCTTTTTGCTTAGTGTTCATTTGGCTATTCAGAGTCTTTTGTGGTTTCATACAAATTTGAGGATTTTTCTATTTCTGTGAAAAATGTCATTGGGATTTTGACAGGAATTGCATTGAATCTGTAGATTGCTTTGGGTAGCATAGACATTTTAACAATGTTAATTCTTCCAATCCATGAACACGGGATATCTCTCCACTTTTTTGCGTCTTCTTCAGTGTTTTTCAGTGTGTTTTATATGTTTCAGTCCACAGGTATTTTACCTCCTTGGTTACATTTATTCCTAAGTATTTTATTTTTTTGCTATTGTAAATAGGATTTTGAAAAATTCCTTTTTGAAGTTGTTTGTTTTTAGTGTATAGAAACACTACCGCATATGTTCTATACCCCTGCCTTGATAACTGTATCTTTGTAATGACCTGGAAGGAATTTAGAATTTTTAAACTTGTAGTTTTAATCAGACAACTTGGCAGTGCAGGAGTATATAGCCCTGGATCCAGCCTGTGCCTCTTCCCTCCCCACTTCCAGCTCTGACCCATCCCAAGAGGGGAGGGTTTTGATGCTCACACATAGGGACAATCCAGTTCCCACATCCAAGCTCTGTCTACACTCTCCTCAAACAGCTGCCCCTTAGCCTCAGCATCCCAGGTATCCCAGAGTCCAGTGTAGAAGAGGGACAAAGGCTCTGGGTGGGCAGGCCTCCTGTACATCTCTTGCCTAAAGGGAGGTTCATGGCTGGAGGAGAGCCAGAAAGGACCTTTAAAACACAGGTCCCACAGCAACGGTCCCCTCACCTGACACAGAAGAGTTTGCTCTCCACTTAGATTTACCTGGCTTAACTTCAACATTTCCTGGGAAGAAAAATTAGTTAAACCAGTTGCTTTATACAGATAAAACTTGTCAGTCTTTCTACTTTATTATTAAACTCCATCATTACAGAAATTTAAAAATATTCAAACCACTCTTTATAGCTGAACTTCCAAAAAAAATTGTTTTTAATTTTACCTGAAGAT
The DNA here is from genome assembly GCA_004027715.1 of Plecturocebus donacophilus. Classification (NCBI taxonomy): domain Eukaryota; kingdom Metazoa; phylum Chordata; class Mammalia; order Primates; family Pitheciidae; genus Plecturocebus; species Plecturocebus donacophilus. Next base: position 29,892 of record PVKP010007099.1, read on the forward strand.
ATTAATAAACGGTGATAGTTAAATTCTTCTTCTTCTTGTTGTTGTTTTTTTTTTAACAGAATCTTGCTCTGTCCCAGGCTGGATTAAAGTGGTGTGATCTCGGCTCACTACAACCTCTGCCTCCTGAGTTCAAGTGATTCTTCTGCTTCAGCCTCCTGAGTAGCTGGGATTACAGACACACACCGCCACACCTGGCTAATTTTTTTGTATTTTTAGTAGAGACAGAGTTTTGCCATGTTGGCCAGGCTGGTCTCCAATTCCTGGCTTTAAGTGATCCACCAGGAACTTCAAGTGGATCTTCAACTTCAACCCTCCCAAAGTGTTGGGTTTACTGGCATGAGCCACCATGCCTGGCCAAATTGTTCTACATAGAAGAAGATACAGAGAAGAAATTGCTTAAAGTAATTCATAATTTATGGATTCTGTTTCTGTCCAAATTTAATTTGCAATTTAAGCAGATAGAGACCAATTTCTCTTTAAGAAGGTATGCCTTCGACATCTGAAAACTAAATGTATATGAATGAGTAAAACAATATAGCAAGCCCTCCAAACTTTTATTAAAGAACAGGTCAAGAAATAAGTGTCAAGACAGGGAAAGATCTTGGCTCTGTTTCACTGAGACTCATCTTCCTTGGGTTTTGTCATTTTGATTCCCTTGACACAGCCACACCTGACTCCTAAGAATTCTAGCCCAAACACAAAGCTCCTTTTTTTGATTCCATTGAGCAGAGCTGACGTGCTGACATTTCCAAAATATCTTCACTAAACAGTAAATGCAAAGTAAATGGAAATAACTAAAGAAAATTTTATATAATTTAAATGTGGCCAGCTTCCTTTCCAGAGTAAGGCTTCTAATTCTGAGTCAATGAGCTATATTTTAACACCCACAGGTTATTATTTTCCAGATAGCTCACATGGTTTTCTTGCCCTAAGGATTTTCTGCCTCTCTCGTGGCTGGGGGTCTCTGGCCATCGTCTCATCTTTCCAGCTCCTCAGAAACAATTTAATTATCCACTTTATCCAGTCCTGTGGATGAGAATCCAATTGCCAGATGCATATTGATAGATTCCTCTGGAAGCTCTCACACAGGTCCTGTTTTTATTGAGAAAGAACCAGTCTCAGGAACAGTCTCTTGCAAAGCTAATTGTGAAGATTTTGTTAATTTATAAACAATAGGTAAACTTAAGTGATCAACTCTCTCCACAGCCAAATAACTCAGAAGATACCTTTCTCCTTTCTCCAAATATAGGGAAATGAACTAATCTGTTATCAATTTCCCATGAAGATGTATTAACCACAGAACAATATGCATGCAAAGGCATAGTATTAGTTTGGCCCAAACGAGAGTAAGTTTAAAACAGTTTTTAGGGAAATTCCCTTAATTACGGCAGTCAGGGAGGACAATTAATATTATTATGAATAAAATATAATAACCCTCTCTTTTTTGCCCAGTCAAGATCTAATTTTAAAGTAGAACACAGTTTAGGGGCCAGGCACAGTGGCTCATGACTGTTATACCAGCACTTTGAGATGCCAAGGCAGGAGGATTGCTTGAGCTCAGGATTTTGAGGAGACCAGCCTGGGCAACACCATGAAACCCCATCTCTACTCAAAATACAAAATATTGGCTGGATGTGATGGTGCGCACCTGTGGTCCCAGGAACTTGGGAGGCTGAGGTAGGAGGACTGCTTGAGCATGGGAGGCTGAGGCTGCAGTGAGGTAAGATCATGCCACTGCACTCCAGCTTGGATGACAGAGTGAGATTCTGCCTCAAAAAAATAAAATAAAATAATAAACAAGGAAATAAAGTGGAATACAGTTTAGAAGTGTGCTAAGCAATATAGTATTCACTAGTCACATGTGGCTATTTAGATTTTCATCAATATTAGTTAAAATCTGATGAAACTTAAAATTGTGTCCCACAGTTGAACTAACCACATTTCAGTGCCCAACAGTAACATGTGGCTTGTGGCTACCCTATTGACAGTGTAGAATAGAACATTTTCATCACCATAGCAAGTTTTATGGGACAACTCTGATCCAGAAGGTATTCTTTTTTTTTCTTTTTTTTGAGACGGAGTTTTGCTCTTTGCCTTGTTGCCTAGGCTGGAGTGCAATGGCATGATCTCTGCTCACTGCAACCTCCACCTCCCAGGTTCAAGCAATTCTCCTGCCTCAGCCTCTCAAGTAGCTGGGATTATAGGTGCCGACCACCAAGCCTGGCTAATTTTTTGTATTTTTAGTAGTGATTATCTTGCCTCAGCCTCCCAAGTAGCTGGGATTACAGGCATGCACCACCACACCCAGTTAATTTTTGTATTTTCAGTAGAGACGAGGTTTCATCATGTTGGCCAGGATGGTCTCAGGCTCCTGACCTCGTGATCTGCCCACCTCGGCCTCCCAAAGTGTTGGGATTACAGGTGTGAGCCTCCGCATCTGGCCTTTAAAATATATATGATATGTATATATTCCATTATATATGTTGGAATGCATATATATAATGGAATGTTTTATATATATAATACATTATGTATATAATATTCCATTATCTATATTTGTGCGTATATGTATGTATTCCTATATAATATTCCATTATATTTATAATATATATCATATATATATACTATATATAATGGAATATTATTCAATCTTTAAAAAGAAAGAAATCCAGCTGGGCATGGTGGTACCTGCCTATAATCTCAGCTGTTTGAGAAGCCAAGGTAGGAGGATTGCTTGAGCCCAGGAGTTTAAGGCTGCAGTACACTATGATTATGCCTGTGAAAAACCACACAAAGCAATCTCATGACTATGGAAGCACTATTTCTAAAAGAAAAGACCCAAGTAAGATTTATTTTTTAAATGCAAGGATAATTTAAAAATAGAGTGATTCATTGCTATAATGGATATAAGGAGAAAAAAATCATAACATAGTTTCTTTATATGCTAAAAGCATTTGATAACATTCAACAGTTACTATTGGTTTAAGAAAATTAACCTCCTAACGAAATAATAGGAATAAAAGGAAACTTTCTTGACATGGTAAGAGATAGTTACCTAAACCCGAAAGCTAGCATTATGCTGAATGGGTAAATATTTAGAAGCATTCTCATTAAAGTCAGGAAAAGGTCAAGGATATTCTAGAAGTTTAACACATGATAATTTAAGACTATCCTAGAGGTATTAGCTAAATTCAGTTAGAGACAAAAAAGAGTTAAGATGGAGTATAATTATCATAATTTGAAGATGATATGATTTTATTCTTGGAAAATCCAAGAAAGTTGACTATTACAAACAATAAGATAATACAATAAAATTGTTAGCTACAACTTGATTATTTAACAGTGAACATATACATTGCTCTCTTTAACCAATCAGAGTGTTTCAAAGGGATGGGGTCACACTGATTAGTGTGGGCCAGTTGGGCTCACACCGCAGTTAGCATTGAGGTAAATCATATTTAAACAGCTTGGAATGGACTGCCCCCCACTCTTCTACCCCTGACTCCCCCAAATTTAAGGTCTGTTCACGGGAAAAAGGAAAAATGGATACTGGATGGGCAATAACACATGTCCACTCAACCAAAGAAGAATTAGACATTTTGGATAAGATTAGGAGCTACTGCTAATCTCCTCTCATAAAATGGGACTATGAGAAACAGTATAGTGGTTACTAAACAAAGATATTTAAAGAGAATCTAGCAAGAATAGTAAAAGTGCTAGAATTTTTATTTCCTCCAGTAATATTTGTCTCAAATCCTGATAATAGTAACATGCTGCGTTACCCATTCCGTCTTTCTGCCTTTCCTCCTCTGTTGTTTATTTTCTCTTTTGGCACATAAAATTATCCAGATGAGCCATCTAGGAAGGATACATTAATTCAAATGGGGGTATGTGAGCATTAAAGGCTTGTGACACACATTGTTACATAAAGAATGCTGAATATGTAAGGCCAATGCTGTAATAAACATGTGAGCCCAATAACTTTTTAATAGATACATCATTTGGTAATTGTAGATTATTGGATCCCAAATACCTTGCTCATTAACAGGTGCTCGTATATTTCAATTACTCTTATTCTCCTTGGATGGTTTAAAACAACACTTTTTTAAAAAGCCTAGTTAAGTGGTCTTCCGACATTTTATCCAAGATGATTTTTATAATAGCAATAATTACATTGCATTGACAATGTTTTCATGACTTGCAGATAAAAAAGTTTCACAATGACCTTTAAAAGTATACTTTGGCTAAGCATTTTTAAAAACAAGTTACTTTGGGTGTCAGAAAGATAATTGGGAATTTCTTTCTCAGAATAAATTATTCTTCACTAGATTAAAATTCAATATCTGTTTACATTAGATAGAAAATAGAATTTTTATGATCCACCACAAACTCGACTGAATTATAGTAATATGGCAGTGGAGAGATGATAGGTATCATTTGTGTGTGGGAAGCATTTGGCAACATGTTTTGATGGATTTCATCCTGACACTTTTCTCCAACAGGTATTACTGGGTTTAGGATGATAATTTCTTAAAGTTCTATTAAACGTTTTTAAATATAAAAGAGCTAAAAAATCATTTATGGTAATAACTCAGGAAAATGAAATAAACATAAAGCTTGTGAAAGCAGATAATGTAACTGTTGTTTGAATTTTAATGCCTCAACCTTTAAATTACATATATGTAATTTCATAGAAAACATGCATTTGTAATATACTTTTATATTATAGTTAATTCACATGCTAGTTTGATACATCAAAATGATTATAATGCTATTTAATATGCAGAATATAAAAATTATTGCACGCTATGACACATACTAATAAAGTCAGACTCAAAAATTTTATTCTTAACATGATCTAAAATACTATTTTTTCTCCTTTACCTTTTTAAAAGGCACAAAATAAGGAACAGTCAATGAAAAGCACATTTGGCTGAAACTAAAATAAAATACAGTACTTTTATTTTATTTTTTTTTATTGCATTTTAGGTTTTGGGGTACATGTGAAGAACATGCAAGATTGTTGCATAGGTACACACGTGGCAGTGTGATTTGCTGCCTTCCTCTCCTTCACCTATATCTTGCATTTCTCCCCATGCTCTCTCTCCCCAACTCCCCACCCCCCTCTGTCCCTCCCCTATTTCCCCCCAAAGGACCCCAGTGTGTAGTGCTCCCCTCCCTGTGTCCATGTGTTCTCATTATTCAACACCCGCCTATGAATGAGAACATGCGGTGTTTGATTTTGTGTTCTTGTGTCAGTTTGCTGAGAATCATGGTTTCCAGGTTCATCCATGTCCCTACAAAGGACATGAAAATACAGTACTTTTAAACAATCAGTTTTTTTTTAATAGTTGATGCAAGTACTTTATGGTAGATAAAAAAGGGTAGAGTAAGAAAAATAGCTCTTTTTCTTCCTTGCTGCCAGGGGCCCAGCTCTTCTTGCTGGAGGATACACTTTATTACCAGCTTTTTGTTTCTTTCCAGAGCTATTAAATGCAAAGAAGCTAATGAATGGGTAGAACTTGTATAAACATTATCACTGTATACGTGTTCGATACTGGGTTTTTTTTTTTTTCATATCACCGTTTCCCAGAAAAAGAGATACTAGGGTTTTTTAATTGAAGAACACCTCTGGGAAAATAGTCCATATTAATGTCCATAGAAATACCATATTCCTTTTTAATGTTTGCATAGTATTCCATTGAATGATTGCTCCATAACTTATTTAATCAGTTCCTGTATTAGTAAGCATTCTCCAGAGAAACAAAATGAAGAGGCCGTGTCTATATACATGTACAAAATTTTATTTTAAGGAATTAGCTTATGCAATTACAGAGACTGGCAATTCCCAAATCTGCAGGGTGGTCTAGTAGGTACATAGTAGTGTTATCATAATAATAATATAATGGAATGTAGAATTCAATTTATTTTAGTATTAACATTAGTGTTAAGAGGTTATAAATGAACCAAAATTATTTATTTATCATTAAGAATCTGATACAGGCATTTAAATTTTTCAGTTATACTTTGTTATGATCTGAATGTTTGGGTCCTTCCAAAATTCATATTGTATGGTGAAATCCTAACATCCAAAGTGATTGATGGCATGAGGGGATGGAACCTTTGAGAGATTATTAGGTCATGTAGGTGGACTGCTCAAGAATGGGATTAGTGCCTGATATGTATGGTTTGGATCTGTTGCCCCACCAAATCTCATGTTGAATTGCAATCCCCGGTTTTGGAGGTGGGGCCTTATGGGAGGTTATTGGATCATGGGGATGGTTTCTCATTAATGATTTAGCACCATTTGCTCAGTACAGTTCTTGTGATAGTGAGTTATAGTGAGATCTGGTTATTTAAAAGTGTGTAGCATCTCCCCATTCTCTCTCTCTTCCTCTGGCTCTGGCTATGTAAATTGTGGCTCCCACTTTGCCTTCTAGAATGATTGCAAGTTCTCTGAGGCCTCCCCAGAAGCTGATGCCACTATGCTTCCTGTATAGCCTGCAGAATCGTGAGCCAATTAAACCTCTTTTCCTTATAAATTACCCAGCCAATTAAACCTCTTTTCTTTATAAATTACCTATATCTATCTATCTATCTATCTATCTATCTATCTATCTATTTCTATATAGCAGTGCGAGAACAGAGAAAGGACTAATACAGTGTCCTTATAAAAGCAGCCTGAGAGAAACTCCTTGCTCCTTCAACCACTTGAGAATGCAGTGAGAAGGCAGCATCTATGAGCCGGAAGATGAGCCCTCCAAATCTGCCTTGAACTTGGACCTCCCAGCCTCTAGAACTGTGAAAGATAAATTTCTGTTGGTATAAGCTAACACGTTGACGGTATTTTGTTATAGTAGCCGGAATAAATTAAAACTTATTTTATGAGATAGTCTACTTACTTCAGGAATATTTACAAATTTGGAAATTTGGTAAAGTTTTCAGAATATAAACCCTATTTTAACATCAAAAATGAAAGATCAGAATCAAAGGAGATAGGTTTAACAGGCATTTGGAAAATCAATTCAATAGAGAACGATTAGATAGAAACAACCTAAATGTCCATTGAAAGATGAGTGGGCCGGGCAAGGTGGCTCAAGCCTGTAGTCCCAGCACTTTGGGAGGCCAAGGCAGGTAGACTACTTGAGCTCAGGAGTTCAAGACCAGCCTGGGAAAAATGGCAAGACTCTGTTACTACAAAAAAATAAAAATTAGCTGGGTGTGATGGTGTGTGCCTGTAGTCCCAACTACCCAAGAGGCTGAAGTGGGAGGATCCCTTGAGCCCAGGAAGCGGAGGTTGCAGTGAACCATGATCAGGCCACTGCACTCCAGCCTGGGTGACAGAGTGAGACCCTGTGAAAGAAAAGAAAAGAAAGAATAAAGAAAATAAAATATGGTATATAACATACAATGGAAGACTGGCCTTAAAAAAGAAGGAAATCCTGTCATTTGTAATAACATAGATGACCTGGAAGATATTACACTAAGTGAAATACGCCAGTCACAAAAAGGCAAATGCTGTATAATTTCTTTTATGTGAAGCATCTAAAATAGTTGACTTGTAGAAGCAGAGAAGACGATAGTGGTTGCCAGGGGCTGAGGGAGGGAGAAATGAGGAGTGTCTGTTCAATGAGTATAAAATTTCAGCTATGCAAGATGAATTATCACGCACTCAAAATTTTGTTAAGAGAACAGATTTTGTGTGAAGCGTTCTTACCATAACATAAGTAAAATAAAACAACATAACATAAAATAATTAGATTTACAAGTGAAGAAGGGAGAGGAGTTGGGAATGATGACCTCCATTGTCTTACTAGTCTAGCTTTGGAGATTGGTGGGAATTCATCTCTGAAGGAATCATTTTGAAGAAAGATCAAGTTGTGGACAGATTTCAGATTCCTCCTATTGTTCTGCCTCTAGCTACTTACACTGTTGTTTTCAGTGGAGACTCAGCACATAGAAGGTCCTGGAAGCAAAATTATGGCGCCTTCTGGCCTCCTGGCCCTCTAGAACTCCCCTTTCCCCTCAGCCTTCGCCACTGGGGTTTGGGAATTCTGGAGCTCTTCTCTGTTCGTGACATATGACTCACAACAAAAGTGAAACCCATAAGAAATTTAGAGTCTTCTTCCTTCTCTCCCTGCTTCCCTGTTCCCCCACTTCACTTTCTTCCTTTCTCCCCCATTCCCTTCCTTTCTTTTTGGCACTTTTCTTTCTGCCTTCCATCCAACACCTTTACCAAGGACCTTCATAATCCAGGTAATGTGTTAGGTCCTTATCATACAGAGATGAATAAGATGCAATTCCTCAGTTCCTTGAGGAATTGTTAACTCCAAAAAGAAAAATGCAAATCAGTCATTTCTCAACATCCTTTATTTGTGTATTACTTGCTTTGTGGTAGCTGCTGAAATATTTTATTCTAGTAACCAAAATTTGTTTTTAAAATATAGAAGTACAAATGAGCAACATAATGAACATATTTTCCACAACAAAAATGTTCACAGCTGACCCTATTATAAATAGCTCTTTTGTTATGTAGTATTTTAGGCATTTCCATCAAGTTTCACCAGAGGTCTGACCCGTGATTAACATAGTATCTTAAGTAAATCATATAACAGTTATGAAATTTATAATTTCAATGACCATTATATTGAATTTAGAATTAAATAAAAATATCTACCACTATACTGATTGCTTCTTAAATTATTTATTTTTCCTTTATCTAGGAAGGCATTGTTATATCACTATGCTGTCTTATATTTTAATAAATGGTTCTTCTAAAATCTCATGCTAATTATGCTAATTTTGCTTAACATTTAGAAGAGGTACAATTGGTTTTTTTTTTTTTTTTTTTTGAGAGAGAGTTTCACTCTGTCACACAGGCTGGAGAGCAGTGGTATAATCAACTATGGCTCACTGTAGCCTCAAACTCCTGGGTGCAAGCAATTCTCCTGCCTCAGCCTCCCAAGTAGCTGTGACTACAGGCACTTGCCATTATACCAGTTACTTTTTAAATTAATTTGTACAGATAAGGCCTTGCTATATTGCTCAGGCTAATCTTGAGCTTCTGGCCTCAAGCAGTCCTCCTGCCTTGGACTCCCAAAGTGCTGGGATTATAGTGTGAGCCAGTACACCTAACCAAGGAGGTACGTGTCTTAATAAAGCTGCAATCAAAATGATCCAGAACAGAATGGGGACATTCAGAAAGTCTAAGCTTATTAAACTTATCCTCTTGTTTCATTATGGACACGCTGGAAGACATTGAGGAGGTTCTTTCCTGTGCCTCTTTTTCCACAAGTCCATTAGATGAATCATTATCATCATTTTGTGACATTGGAAATCTAGGGTTTCAGAAGAAAGGGTTAAACAGCTTTATATATATGAAAATAAATAACTTTAAAGAAATTTATTCTTTTTACTTTTTTGAGATGGAGTCTTGCTCTGTTACCCAGGCTGGAGTGCAGTGGCGTGATCTCAGCTCACTGCAACCTCTGCCTCCCGGGTTCAAGTGATTGTCCTGCCTTAGCCTCCTGAATAGCTGGGATCACAGGCCTGCACCACCATACCCAGCTAATTTTTGTATTTTTAGTAGGGACAGGGTTTAGCCATGTTGGGCAGGCTGGTCTTTAACTCCTGACCTCAAGTGATCTGCCATACTTGGCCTCCCAAAGTGCTGGGATTACAGGCATTAGCCACTGTGCCCAGCCAAAATTTATTATTTCTGACCCATAGAAAAGTGTTAACATCAAATCATTTTTTAAATTCTGTTAATAGTGAACAAGATAATAGACATTTCCTTGTTATAAAATTAAATTTTGTTTTTTTAAGGAAGTAAAATATATTAAGGTATTACATTTAAATATAACTTTTATATGGTAATAGCAATGGATGAATCTCCACTTCATTTCACTATAAGTGACATTATTTGGTTTCCTACTGTGAGGGCTTTAAATCATGATGCTTAAAAACACAGTCTTATTTTCCTAGTTGCAAAAAGCTCTGTTAATCAGAAAATGCACTCTTCTGTTCACAGAAACAGATGGTACATAATATTTGACCTTCTCAGAGAAAATAGAATTAAAAATACTTGAACAAGAGTACAAACATATGAATTTTGAAATTCTGCAGGTGAATACACAATTTCTAGTTAAAATCTCTCTTAAAATAGAATACATCTCTCATCAAATACTAGGCCTTGCTTGAGATAAAGGAAATCATTCATTGGAGTACTCTGTTTCTCTTTCACGTCTCTTGTGGAAAAGAGGAAGAAAACCGGGCAATTAGAAAATGAAGAAAGCAAACTCTAACCATCAAGTTTTCAAATGTGTAATAGACATACATTGGGTTGACTACCCAGCTCACAATGCTTCACCAAATGGCTATATGTTTCCTACTTATCCCACTCCACATTTGGGAAAATGTTCATCCTCCCCTTGCTCAGAATTGGAGGTTCCATCCTGTTAACTGATATAACCCCCAGCTCTTATGACTCAAGAAGGACTATCACTTGGCCACTGTGACTGGTCCAAGGGGTGCATGTATGAGTTAGTTTATGCCACAGTCTCCTTCCCAGAGATTTTCCAAACTGGGACTAAAAGGAAGCACTTCCTTTCTGTTTGGTTGCTAAGCTATGAGGCTAAGTTTGGATCTGTCACAGGCCATGTTTCCAGTCTTACACAGATGGCAGACCCAAAATCATAAAGCTAAAAATCAGAGGGAAGCATATCCAAGCATGGAGAGAGAAAGAGAGGGAGAAGACATTTAAATTATCACTTCACACCCATCAGGATGAATGGCTATTATATTAAAAAAAAGTGTTCATGAGGATATAGAGAAATTGAAACACTTGCATACTGTTGGTGGAAATGCAAAATGGTACAGCTACTGTGGAAACCAGTATGGTGATTCCTCAAAAAATTAAAAATAGAACTACCATATGATCCACCAATTCTACTTCTGGTAGATATCCAAAAGAATTGCATGCAAAGTCTTGAAGAAATAGTTGTACACTCATGTTATCAGCAGGATTATTTCACAGACAACCCAGTGTCCATCAATGAATGGATAAAGAAAGTGTGGTATATACATACATGAAATATTATTCAGCATTAAAGACAAAGGACTTATGACACTTGCTAAAATTCCTATTTTAGCAAGTGTCATAAGTCCTTTGTCTTTAATGCTGAATAATATTTGAGGACATTATGCTGTGTGAAATAAGCAAACACAAAGACACTGTATGATTCCACTTATATCACTTACATATGAAGTATCCAGAGTAGTCAGGTTCATAGAAACAGAAAGTAGAAGGGTAGTGGCTAAGGGCTGGAGGGAAGGGGAAATGGGGAATTTTTGTTGAATGGACAGAGAGTTTCAGTTTTGCAAGACAGAAGTTGTGGAGATTGGTTGCACAACCATGTGAATATCATTAACACTACTGAACTGTACACTTAAAAATGGTTAAGATGGTGAATTTTATGTTAGTGTGTTTTACAATTAGAATTTTTAAATTAAATTAAATGCATTCTTATAATCATTAGAAGAAAATATAGGTAAAATATATCAAATGCAAGCATGACACCAAAGGCAAAATTGTAACAGAGAATGTCTATGTATACAAAGAATGTGTTAATGCTGATTCTCTGTTGGCCTTTGTGTTATGGCTACTTTTTAAAATCTTTGATTTGCTATTTTTTCTGTAATGAACATTATTGAGTTACATAATGAGGAAATGCAATAAATAATTTTTAATTGGGAAAAATGAAATATTGTGGATTTTTAAAAATTCTGTCATTCACTTAAGATCGTGAATAATTATAAAATTCGGTGTTGGTAAAGATATGAAAATAGTTGTTCTTATACACTGCTATGGGAATATAATCTGATACAACCTTTCTGAAAGGCAATTTAGTCACCTGTACAGGCCAAAATTGATTGGTGGTTTCTGTCTGTTTATCTGAATGAATTGCTTTTTTGTTTGTTTGTTTGTTTTTCTGAGATGGAGTCTCACTCTGTCACTCAGGCTGGAGGGCAGTGCACCATCTTAGCTCATCAACAACATACATGAAGCTACTTACTATGGTGGAGCTATTTGCTATCACTTTGACATCTTGTCAAAAAACAAGGGCATGTGTGGAAAAACTGAAAAAATGACTGATAAAGGGCCAATTTAAAAAATAGAAAGGAAATATTTGAATGACTACTGGGTAAATAACAAAATAAAGACAGAAATAAAGATCTTTGAAACCAATGAGAACAAAGACAGAACATACCAGAATCTCCAGGACACATTTAAAGCAGTGTGTAGAGGGAACTTTATAGCACTAAATGCTCACAAGAGAAAGCAGGAAATATCTAAAATCGACACCCTAACATCACAATTAAAAAACTAGAGAAGCAAGAGCAAACAAATTCAAAAGCCAGCAGAAGACAAGCAATAACTAAGATCAGAGCAGAACTGAAGGAGATAGAGACACAGAAAACCCTTAAAAAAAATCAATGAATCTAGGAGCTGGTTTTTTGCAAAGATCAGCAAAATAGTTAGACAGCTAGCCAGACTAATAAAGAATAAAAGAGAGGGCTGGGAGTGATGGCTCATGCCTGTAATCCCAGTACTTTGGGAGGCTGAGGCAGATGGATCACATGAGGTCTGGAGTTCGAGACCAGACTGACCAACATGTAGAAACCCCGTCTCTACTAAAAATACAAAAAAATAGCCAGGCATGGTGGCACATGCCTGTAATCCTAGCTACTTGGCAGTCTGGGGCAGGAGAATCGCTTAAACCTGGGAGGTGGAGGTGATGGTGTGCAGAGATCAACAAGAGTGAAACTCCATCTTAAAAAAAAAAAGGCTGAGTGAGGTGGCTCATGCCTGTAATCCCAGCACTTTGGGAGGCCGAGGTGAGTGGATCACGAGGTCAGGAGATCAAGACATTCTGGCTAACATGGAGAAATCCTGTCTCTACTAAAAATACAAAATTAGATAGGCGTGCCTGTAATCCCAGCTACTCGGGAGGCTGAGGCAGGAGAATTGCTTGAACCTGGGAGGCGGAGGTTGCAATGAGCTGGCATCATGCCATTGCACTCCAGCCTGGGAAACGAGAAAAACTCCATCTCAAAAAAAAAAAGAAGAAAGAAGGAGAAGAAGGAGAAGGAGAAGGAGAAGAAGAAGAAGAAATGATAAAAGAATCAAATAGACACAATAAAAAATGATAAAGGGGGTATCACTACCTATCCCACAGAAATACAAACTACCATCAGAGAATACTATAAACACCTCTATGCAAATAAACTAGAAAATCTAGAAGAAATGGATAAATTCCTGGACACATACACCCTCCGAAGACTGAACCAGGAAGAAGTCGAATCCCTGAATAGACCAATTAGTTCTGAAATTAAGGCAGTAATTAACTACCTACCAAACAAAAAAAGTCCGGGACCTGACGGTTTCACAGCTGAATTCTACCGATTCCTTCTGAAACAATTCCAAACAATAGAAGAAGAGGGAATTCTCCCTAACTCATTTTATGAGGCCAGCATCATCCTGGTACCAAAACCTGGCAGAGACACAATAAAACAAGAAAATTTCAGGCCAGTATCCCTGATGAACATTAATGTGAAAATCCTCAATAAAATACTGGCAAACTGAATCCAGCAGCACATCAAAAAGTTTATCCACCAATATCAAGTTGGCTTCATCCCTGGGATGCAAGGCTGGTTCAAGATACATGAATCAATAAACGTAATCCATCACATAAACAAAACCAATGACAAAAAACACATGATTATCTCAATAGATGCAGAAAAGGCCTTCAATAAAATTCAACATCCCCTCATGGTAAGAAGTCTCAATAAACTAGGTATTAATAGAATGTATCTCAAAATAATAAGAGCTATTTATAAAAAGTCCACAGCCAATATCATACTGAATGGGCAAAAGCTGGAGGCATTCCCTTTGAAAACCAGCGTAAGACAAGGATGCCCTCTCTTACACTCCTATTCAATATAGTATTGGAAGTTCTGGCCAGGGCAATCAGGCAAGAGAAAGAAATAAAGTCTGTTCAATTAGGAAAAGAGGAAGTCAAATTGTCTCTGTTTGCAGATGACATGATTACATATTTAGAAAATCCCATTGTCTTAGCCCAAAATCTCCTTAAGCTGATAAGCAACTTCAGCAAAATCTCAGGATACAAAATCAATGTACAGAAATCACAAGTATTCCTATACACCCATAATAGACAAACAGCCAAATTATGAGTGAACTCCCATTCACAATTGTTACAAAGAGAATAAAATGTCTAGGAATACAACTTACAAGGGATGTAAAGGACCTGTTCAAGGAGAACTACAAACCACTGCTCAAGGAAATAAGAAAGGACACAAACAAATGGAAAATCATTCCATGTTCATGGATAGGAAGAATCAATATCATGAAAATGGCCATACTGCCCAAGGGAATTTATAGATACAATGCCATTTCCATCAAGTTACCATTGATTTTCTTCACAGAATTGGGAAAAAACAAAATTTTATATGGAACCAAAAAGAGCCTGCATAGCCAAGACAATCCTAAACAAAAAGAACAAAGCTGGAGGCATGAGGCATGACACTACCTGACTTCAAATTATACTACAAGGCTACAGTAACAAAAACAGCATGGTGCAGGTACCAAAACAGATATATAGACCCATGGAACAGAACAGAGGCCTCAGAAATAACACCACACATCTACCACCATCTGATCTTTGACAAACCTGACAAAAACAAGCAAAAGAGAAAGTATTTTCTATTCAATAAATGGTATTAGGAAAACTGGCTAGCCATATACAGAAAGCTATAACTAGATCTCTTCCTTACACCTTACATAAAAATTAACTCAAGATGGATTAAAGACTTAAACGTCAGACCTAAAACCATAAAAACCCTAGAAGAAAACCTAAGCAATACCATTCAGGACATAGGCATGGGCAAAGACCTCATGACTAAAAACCAAAAGCAATGGCAACAAAAGCCAAACTAGACAAATAGGCTCTAATTAAACTAAAGAGCTTCTGCACAGCAAAAGAAGCTATCACCAGAGTTAACAGGCAACCTACAGAATGGGAGAAAATTTTTGGAATCTCTCCATCTGACAAAGGGCTAAGATCCAGAATATACAAAGAATTTAAACTAATTTACAAGAAACAAACAAACAACTCCATCAAAAAGTGGGCTAAGGATATGAACAGACACTTCTCAAAAGAAGACATTTCTGCAGCCAACAAATATGAAAAAAAAAAAGCTCATCATCACTGGTCATTAGACAAATGCAAATCAAAACCACATTGAGAAACCCTCTCACACCAGTTAGAATGGTGATCATTAAAAAGTCAGGAAACAACAGATGCTGGAGAGGATGTAGATTAATAGGAACACTTTTACACTGTTGGTAGGAGTGTAAATTAGTTCAACCATTGTGGAAGACAGTGTGGCGATTCCTCAAGGATCTAGAACTAGAAATACCAGCACTTTGGAAGGCTGAGGTGAGCAGATCACCCAAAGTGCATCATTTGACCCAGCAATCCCATTATTGAGTATATACCCAAAGGATTATAAATCATGCTACTATGAAGACACATGCACACTTACGTTTATTGGGGCACTGTTCACAATAGCAATTACTTGGAACCAACACAAATACCCATCAATGATAGACTGGATAAAGAAAATGTGGCACATATGCACCATGGAATACTATGCAGCCACAAAAAAGATGACTTCATGTCCTTTGTAGGGGCATGGATGAAGCTGGAAACCATCATTTTCAGCAAACTAACATGCAAACAGAAAACCAAACACCACACTTTATCACTTCTAAGTGAGAGTTAACAATGAGAACACATGGACACAGGGAAGGGAACATCAAACACTGGGGCCTGTTGAGGGGTGGGGAACTAGGGGAGGGATAGCATTAGGAGAAATACCAAATGTAGATGACGGGTTGATGGGTGCAGCAAACCACCATGGCACATGTATACCTAAGTAACAAACCTGCACATTCTACACGTGTACCCTAGAACTTAAAGTATATGTATATATGAAGATCAGATATCATCAAGTATTTGTCTTCCAGGAGATGATGAGATGGGTTAAAATATTTTTATATTTTCAAAGAAAAAAATAGAGAGGAGATAATTAGGAAAACACAAGCCAACAAGCTTAATGTTTCTGTTTAGACAAGATCTTGAAGCATTAAGCTGCAACATTTAAATAATATTTTTCTCAGTAGAAAAAAAATGGAAAAAAGGAATATAATACTGTAATACTGACAGCATATCACATTTATATTACTTGAAAAAGTTTTAAAAATTTAGTAATATCCAGGACTACCTAATTAGACAGAATTTTAAATCTGACATCCCTAAAGATACAGTTTTCTTAATCTAAACATTGATTCCTGGTGCCTATGGTCTGATAAAAATAGATGTTAACAAACAAAATAGAGCTAATTTGTGTCATAAGAATTAAATCTCAGTCTGTTTCTGCAAAAAAATGATTTAATCTGCTAATGCCTGGGGTAAAGGATTTATAGCAATTTTTCAAATAGGAATGGTTCCAAATACTAGCTTTTTCCAGATATTTCCCCCAAGGACTTATTATAAGAGAACTTCAATTGATGTTTAAATGGAGAAGACAATTGCTTACATGGATGATTCAGGAGAGCACCAAAACCATCTATCTTACTAATGCCAACAGATTCATTATCTTCTTCCGCCATTCTCTGGGTATGTTCTGAATAGAATAAGCCTTAAAAAAACACTTTCATTTCCACTGCAAACTCTTTAAGGAGAATGACACATTAAGTCCTGTTATAAACTAAATGTTTATGTCTCCTGAAAAATTCATATGTTGAAATCCTAACCCCCAAAGTGATAGTATTTGGAGGTGGGGTCTTTGAGAAGTAATTAGGTTGTGAGGGTGGAGTGGGATTAGTGCCTTTATAAGGAGAAGAGTTTGTTCTCTCTTTTTCTGTCTCCCCATCCCCTTCCTTTCCTCTCTGGCACATGAGGATACATGAAGATGGCCATTTGCAAACCAGAAAGTGAGTCCTGTCTAGACACTAGATCTGCCAACACCTTTATCTTAGACTTCCCAGCCTCCAGAACTGTGAGAAATAAACATCTATTGTTTAAGCTGCCCAGTCTATTGTAATCTGTTATAGTAGCTGGAATTGACTAAGTCAAGTCAGCTCCACTGAGGATAAGTTACTCTTTTGAGAAGGAAGGAGCCATCCAATGTCATTGCATGGAACACAGGGATCACTAGGAGGCAGGGGTGGAAAGAGGGAGAAAATAGCAAAGAAAATGATGGTGGAGCAGACAAACTTGTCCTACACCTTAGCTTGCCTTCCCAAGTCAGACTCTGGCTTCCAGTTAGGCTTTTTCTGTTCCCATTCTCAGTGTCTTTATCTTCCCACTTCACGCTGGTTGATCAAGAAATGGAAAGTGGAGTAGGCAAGGAGAAGTTCATAAAATTTTAATGTTGCAAATTATAGCATTGTTTAATAGTCAAAAAGTTGAGAAATAATGGTCCTTCTTAACTCCAGAGAGAAATCAGTGAGTGAGATGGCACAGGCCAGCTTTCAGAAAGGCAGACTGTGAGTCAGAGATGAGCAGGCAGGAAGTTCACTAGGTATGCTCCAAGGATCATCACCTAGGACAGGAAAGCAAGGAAAGGGAAGGGACTGGCAGAGCTAGAAGTGGAGGCTTGATAGATTCTCAATGAAACCTTCAGCCCTCTGAATTACTCTGAAGAAGAGATGACCCATCAAAGATGCCTTGAATTGGGGCAAGAGGGCTAGTCCTTTAAACCTCCACATTGACTAGTGTTTGGATGCAGACCATCCTCAAAAAGGGTCTGTCACCTTAGGCAAGGAATCTCTCTTCAACTGAGGAAATCCCTGAAAGGAACTGATGCTGAGAGTTCCTTGCTGCTAGAGGAATAAAACCTTCAGTCCTGAAGGGAGAATCTGAGCAGTGCATCATAATGACCATCACAGAGAGAAAACTCATACCTACCACAAAGTTTAATGTATGCAATGGCTCAACAAACATTTGTTTAATAAATGAAAATCCTGTTCTCTCTTGCAAATTGTCCCTCCTTCCCAACAGAAAAATAAATACGGTATTATTAAAGTTTTTATAGATGAACAATTGTCTTTGATAACTAGTTTTTCTTCTGTGAAAGACTGGCAAGATATCGTTCTGTAGCTATACCTGTGGCCAAGGAAAATGTCATTATATGACAAATATCTGTAAGAATCTGCTGTAACTTAATGTATATTTAGTTTTAAATTTTTGTAAAAAACAATGCACATTTTGAAGCCATGTTAAACATACAGAAAACTTACAAAAAGAGAACAAAGAAGTTTTGCTATTTGAACAGGTTGGGAGTAAGTTGCTGACCTGATGCTGTAATAAACCTATACTTCAGTGCGTTTTTCCTATAGACAAGGATATTCTCCTATTTAACCAGAACACAATTACTCAAGATCAGGGAGTTAACATGAGCACATTATTATGATCTAATCCTTAGACCATGTTCAAGTTTTGCCGAGTGTTCCAATGTAATTTATAATAAAAGAATCCAGTCCAAAATCAAGTACTGCATTTAGTTTCTCTCTTTAGTTGTCTTCAATCTGGAACCATTCCTATCTTTCCTTGACTTTCAGGACCTGACACTTTTGAAAATTATAGGTCAGTAATTTTTATAATGTCCCCCAATTTAGCTTTGTCTGATATTACCTTATGATAAGGTTATGCTTTTTTGGCAGGAATTTCAGTGAAACAATGCTGTGTTCTCACTGCATTCTATCAGAGGGTCTACATTTTAAATTTGTTTTATTACTAAGATGTTCACTTTGATTATTTGATTACAATGGTGTCTTCTAGGCTCCCCTATTGTAAATCAACCAGTTTTCCCTTTTTTATTCATAAATATTTTTCAGGAAGTACTTTGAGGCTATGTAAATAACTCATTCTCCACAAAGTATGAACTTACTTATTATATGACATTATATTTATTATATGACTTATTATATGATTATGAACTCATGGATTTATGTTTTAATCATTTATTACTATTATTTTCTGTGATGTTCAAATTGTTCCAGATTTATCTAGTGGTGTACTCTTCAAGCTGACTTCTGAGTCATTTTGACTTGATGGCTGCACAATTTTGGGGGACACTTCTTTACTTTTTAGCCTAGTAAGATGTTCCAGGTTGATCTTCTATTTCCTCTGCCCTAATTCTGAAATCAGCCATTTCTCTGAGCTCTATTTTATTTATTTTTCATTTTTTGAGACAGAGTCTCTCTTTGTTTTTCAGGCTGGAGTACAGTGGTTCCAGCATAGCTCACTGCAACCTTGAACTCCTGGGTTCAAGCAATACTATCACTTTAGCCTCCTGAGTAGCAGGGACTACAGGTATGTACTACCAACCTGTCTAATTTCTAAAAAATTATTTTTGTAGAGACAGGGTCTTGCTATGTTGTTGATATGGTTTACCTCTGTGTCCTCACCCAAATCTCATCTTGTAGATCCCATAATTCCCATGTGTTGTGGGAGGAACCTGATGGGAGATGACTGAATCATGGGTATGGGTCTTTCCCGTGCTGTTCTCATGATACTGAATGAGTCTCATGAGATTTGAGGATTTATTAAAAACAGGAGTTTCTCTGCACAAGCACTCTCTTTGCCTGCCACCATCCATGTAAGATGTGACTTGTTCTGTCTTGCTTTCCTCCATGATTGTGAGGCCTCCCCAGCCATGTGGAACTGTAAGTACATTAAACCTCTTCTTTCCAGTCTTGGGTATGTCTTTATCAGAAGTATGAAAACAGACTAATAAAGTAAATTGGCACCAGTAGAGTGGGTCATCGATGAAAAGATACCCAAAAATGTGGAAGCAACTTTGGAACTGAGTAACAGGCAGAGGTAGGAACAGTCTGGAGGGCTAGGAAGAAGACAGGAAAATGTGGGAAAATTTGGAACTTCCTAGAGACTTGTTGAATGGCTTTGACAAAAATGTTGATAGTGACATGAACCATAAGGTCCAGGTTGAGTTGGTCTCAGATGGAAATGAGGAACTTGTTGGGAACCAGAGCAAAGGTGACTCTTGTTATATTTTAGCAAAAAGAATGGCAGCATTTTGCCACTGTCCTAGAGATTTGTGGAACTTTGAACTTGAGAGAAATGGTTTAAGGTATCTGGCAGAAGAAATGTCTAAACAGCAAAGTATTTAAGAGGCAACTTGAATGCTGTTGAGGGCATTCAGTTTTATAAGGGAAGCAGAGCATGAAAGTTCAGAAACTTTGCATCTTGACAATATGACAGATAAGAAAATCCCATTTTCTGGGGAGAAATCCAAGCCAGCTTCCGAAATTTGCATAAGTAATGAGGAGCCAAATATTAATTCTCATGACAATGGGGAATATGTCCCCAGGGCATGTCAGAGGTCTTTACAGTAACCTTCCCATCAAAGTCCCGGAGGCCTAGGAGGAAAAAATGGGTTCATGGGCTGGGTCCAGGGTCCCCATGCTGTGTACAGTCTAGGGATTTTGTACCCTGCATCCCAGCTGCTCCAGCCATAGCCAAAACAGGCCAATGTAGAGCTTGGGCTGTGGCTTCAGAGAATGCAAGCCTCAAGCCTTGGCAGCTTCCAACGTGGTGTTGAGCCTGTGAGTGCACCGAAGTCAAGAATTGAGGTTTGGGAACCTCCACCTAGATTTCAGAAGATGTATGGAAATGCCTGGATTCCCAGGCAGAAGTGTGCTGTAGGGGTGGGGTCCTCATGGAAAACATCTGCTAGGGCAGTGCAGAAGGAAAATGTGGGGTGGGAGCCCCCACATGGAGTCCGTACTGGGGAACTACCTAGTAAAGCTATGAGAATAGGTCCACCATCCTCCAGAACCCAGAATGGTAGATCCACTGACAGCTTGCACCGTGGGCCTGGAAAAGCTGCAGATACTCAATGCCAGCCAGTGAAGCCAGCTGAGTACTCTACAAAGCCACAGGGGTAGAGCTGCCCAATACCATGGGAACCTACCTCTTGCATCAGTATGGCCTAAATATGAGACGTGGAGTTGAAGGAGATCATTTTGGAGCCTTAAGATTTGACTGCCCTGCTGGATTTTGAACTTGCATGGGGCCTATAGTCCCTTTGTTTTGGCCAATTTCTCCCATTTGGAATGACTGTATTTACCCAATGCCTGTACGTCTATTGTACCTAGGAATTAACTAACTTGCTTTTGATTTTACAGGCTCATAGGTGGAAGGGACTTACTTGCTTTGTCTCAGATGACACTTTGGACTGTGAACTTTTGAGTAAATGCTGAAATGAATTGAGACTTTGAGGGACTGTTTGGAAGGTTTTGAAATGTGAAGATAAGAGA
This sequence comes from Plecturocebus donacophilus, assembly GCA_004027715.1. Classification (NCBI taxonomy): domain Eukaryota; kingdom Metazoa; phylum Chordata; class Mammalia; order Primates; family Pitheciidae; genus Plecturocebus; species Plecturocebus donacophilus. Next base: position 51,319 of record PVKP010007099.1, read on the forward strand.
TTTGGGAGGGGCCAGCAACAGAATGATAGATATAGTTTGGTTCCGTGTTCCCACCCAAATGTCATCTTGTAGCTCCCATAATTCCTACTGGGTCAGAAGGACCCAGTAGGAGATGATTGAATCAAGAGGGTGGGTCTTTCCCATGCTATTCTCACGATAGTGAATGGGTCTCACGAGATCTGATGGTTTTAAAAACAGGAGTTTCTCTGCACAAGCTCTGTCTTTGCTTGCCACCATCCATGTAAGACAAAACTTGCTCCTCCTTGCTTTCTGCTACGCTTGTGAGGCCTCCCCATCCATGTGGAACTGTAAGTTTATTAAACCTCTTTTTCTTTCCAGTCTCTGGTATGTCTTTACCAGCAGTGTGAAAATGGACTAATACAGTTGTCCAGGCTGGTTTTGAGCTCCTGGGCACAAGCTATCCTTCTGGCTTGGCCTCCCAGAGTGTTGGGATTACATGGGTGAGCCACCACACCTGGCCCATGTCTCTGAGCTCTATTTAAGATCCCTTCTCCACTAGGGCACTTCACCCATCATAAGGATGTAAAAGTATGCTAAAGAAGAGTTTGTGAAAACTATATAATGGAGTGTTTCTTGCTTGTTAAGTTTGAAAATTATAGCACTCTGCTTAAAATTCTAAATTCCAAAGGTATAGATGTCATAGGTTTATTCCAATATCTTTACTACATAGATTGTATCTTTAGTATATCTAGGAATTAGTGTAAAGTGACTAGTTTACATAACATAATACAATTTATATAGTCAAGGCCTGTAAAACGTGATGAAATCCATTTAAAACTGCTCTGTGGTAAGATTTGTGACTGCCAGTTCAGCAGCAGAAGTGTGATGGACTTTGAACAGAATAGATGACTTGGGTTTGTGACTCAGCAGAGTCTTAGTAGGAAAAGAATCTCCACCTCACTAGGTTGTGTAAATATTAAATGAGTTGGCTCCCATAAAGCTGTCATGTAAACCGCAAAGGGCTATTTTAATATAAAATATTATTTAAAAATACTAACAGTCACACAACCGTTAAAACCTCAAAAAGTGAACTTGGTTTTCTCAAGAAAAGAAAAACCAATGTGGCAAAAAAAATAAAACACAAAACAGAACAAAACAAAACAAAACAAAACAAAACCCAAACAAGCAAAAAAACCGGTAACAATGTTAGCCTTTTAAAATGGTGAGATTGTATTTATAGGCTTCTTTTTTCACAGAACGTTAATAGAACTCAAATTGCAATAGTGCTGAAATTTCTCTAATGATTGTCATTATTGCTTAACTTTCTTAATGCTTTGTTAAATTCACGATATTCTATTATTTGAGGTCATCTACAGATAAATTGCTTGTTCAACTGTTAAAATTTCTGAGAGTAAACCACTAATAAAGAATAGTTTGAGACTCTTTCAATGGTTTGTGGACTATGGGTGGACCTGAATAATGAGTTAGCAAGAAAATGAACTATTAAAGAATTCTTACTTGTTCTTATTTAGTTGCAGTTTTATAGAAAAGAAGAGAAAACTAATGAATTGCTGTTAATTTTGTAGGTAAGAGTGATACTGTCTTTTTAAAAAGTCATTAGTTTCTAGAGACATACTAAAACATTAAAAAAATGTAATATGAAAGAGACATTTTTCCTGAGATGAATGGATGAAAGTCTATAGTTCAGGGGTCAGCAAACTTTTCTGTAAAGGGCTAAATAATAACTCCTTTAGGCTTTGCAGGCCATACAACTTCTGTTGCAACTACTCAACTCCACTACTACAGCACAAAAGCAGGCATGTAAACACAAGAGCATGGCTGCGTTCCAACAAAATTTTATTTACAAAAGCAGACGACAGGCTGGATTTAGTCTGTGGGTCATAGTTTCCAACCTCCAGGGAGAAATGAAACAAGATTTGTTGTGATTAATAATTATGAAAGCTCAGTGATGAGTACATAAAAGTTGTTATGGCATTCTGTGTACATTTTATATATTTAGACTTTTCCATAATAAATTTTCTATAATAAAAAGTCAAAAACAAAGAAGAGAGAAAATTTTGATAAGAGATAGAGAATGAGATAACCAGGCTGAGATAAAATACCTTCATATTTGATATATATACATTTTACTAGTTTACTTTAATGATCAGATTTACTGGCTATTTTCCATTTATTTATTTATTTATTTGACAAGGTCTTGCTCTGTCACCCAGGCTGGAGTGCAGTGGCTTGATCATGGCTCACTGCAGCTTTGACTTCCTAGGCTCAAGTGATCCTCCTGTCTCAATCTCCCATGTAGATGGGACATGCCACCACATTGGGCCAATTTTTGTATTTTTTGCAGAGATGAGTTCTCATTTTGTTGCCCAGGCTTGTCTCAAACTCCTGGGCTCAAGCAATCCTCCAGCTTCAGCCTCCCAAGGTGTTTGGATTATAGGCATGAGTCACTGCACCCAGCCTATTATCCTTTTATATAATCTGCCTGATCATTTTTTTAAAAAGATATTGAATTAGAATATTTATGAAACTATTTTTTGGTAATATACTAAATTTGGCATGCTTAAGTGCCAAGGGATTTTAAAACATTTTATTTTTAAAAAACCATCACATGAAATAAATGATATATATTTCATACAGGATTCTAGGACTTTGGATTGCAATGCTATTGAAAGTTCATGATTTACATTATTCCTTTACTCAAAACTTGTGGCCATGATTCATAATACATCTCTGTGAGCCAGGAACAGAAAATGCAATGAAGAAATTAGGTGGGAGCCATGAGTCCGCTAAACTCTGAGTCAAGAGGTAGAAAGAGGCAATTGTGAGTTCATATCCTTTTGGGAGATCAGAGACAGCTTCACTGCCTAGAACCAGGAGCTGGGCTGGTGATCCTCACTTACTCTCATTCTTTTCACAAGAAAGCTTGAAAAGCTGCTGCTGACTATTGCCTGGTACTACAGCTTTAGGGGAAGCTGCGAGGTTCAGGAGGCAGGACAAAAACACAAACTGGCAACCAATATTCTACATGTTACCATGAAGGATGTGATCAATGACTGGTCCAAATGATTATTTTTAAATTTTAAGTTTCTGGATACATATGCAGGACATGCAGGTTTGTTAAATAGGTAAACACATGCCATGGTGGTTTGCTGCACCTATCAACCCATCACCTAGGTATTAAGCCCCACATGCATTAGCTATTTTTCCTGGTGCTCTCCTTCCCCTACACTGACCTACCCATCGACAGGCCCCAGCATGTGATATTCCTCTTCCTGTGTCCATGTGTTCTCATTGTTCAGCTCACATTTATCAGAACATGTGGTGTTTGGTTTTCTGTTCTTGTGTTAGTTTGCTGAGGAAGATGGCTTCTATTTCCATCCATGTCCCTGCAAAGCACATGATCTCATTCCTTTTTGTGGCTGCGTAGTATTCCATGGTGTATATGTAGCACTGTGTTTGTAAGGGCATTTGGGTTTATTCCATTTCTTTGCTATTGTGAATAGTGCTGCAATAAACATGTATCTTTATAATAAAATACATGTATCTTTATAATAAAATGATTTATAGGTCCAAATTTTTTATCCCTTTTTGTTCCCATATCCATTGCCATTGTAATGTCGAAATTCTTCCCATAAAAGACAGTATACTTTCCTGGGCTCAGCCATAGGACATGCTTTGGCCAATGGGGTGTTAGCAGATATGATGAAAGCAAGAGCTTGAAATGTGCTTATCTAATGGGGCTTGCCCCTTGTACTTTTGTCATCACAATCAGGAGACTTTTCCCTAGCGTAGTTGCTGCCCAGGCCCCAGAATAAGCATGTGGAGCAGAAGTGCCCTTCCTGTTTGCAGACCTGGCAACTCCACTCACCTCACACCCTCTCTGTGGCTGACAGTGCCCTGGATGACATGATCTAGCAGCCTCCTGGCCTCGTCCCCTCCACTCTCCCTCTCTCACTGTTCCAGGCCCACAGCTCCCTCCCTCTCTCTTGAAAACCTGCCCCAGGGCTTTTGCACTGGCACGCCCTCCCCCATTCTGCCCAGCTGGGCCCCTCTCATCACCCATAAGTCAGTACAATTGTCATCTCCTCAGAGAGGTCCAGGCTGTCAGACCTCATAGTCACCACCAATGCACAATACATTGCTTTTTCTATACTTAGATAATGTTTAGATACACAAATACTTACCAATGTATTACAATTGTCTACAATATCCAGTATAATACATGCTGTATAGGTTTGTAGCCTAGGAGCAATGGGCTACACCGAATAGCCTTGGTGTATAATAGGCTATAACATTTAGGTTTGTATAGTTCACTATGTTTGAACAAGGACAAAATTGCCTAACAACACACTTCTCAGAATGTATCCCCCTATCATTTAGTGACACATGACTGTACATGTATGAACTTTTTCAGCTGCAGATGATAGTAATGAAAGGATAGAAATGATAAAAAAATTTTAGCTGGTTTATAATCTTATTGGACCACCATGATATATGCAGTCCATCGTTGGCTGTAACATTGTTATAACACTTTTTTTTTTTTAGTTCATAGATTTACAGATCAGGGGAACCACATCCAAAATAGACGTATACCATAAGACAGTGGAATGCAATCCTTATAATGACTGGATGAGGCTTTTGGGGGTCCTGGGATAAGGATGAGTCTGTTTTGCTGTGGGATGGATATAAGTAATCATGACTAAGAAGGTGGACTATAGTTGATTGAATTGATTTCTGGTCTCAATGCTTCACACTTCCATGTATCTACCTGATTTGCTTTGTGACTTTGAAGTTCCTCCCACAAAAGGCAAACTATGCTTACCTGCTTCTTGACCTTGCACTTGACTGTGGGACTTGGGTTGGCCAATGAGATGTCTGCGATGTTACGTAAGCAGGGGCTTGAACTGCTAGCACAGTGAGGCTTGTCCTATTGTGCTCTTGCCATCATCATAAGATGAGATTCCCCTAGGTAGCTGCTTCTCCCTCAGTCTGGGCTCAACAATGAACACACTGGAGATGCCCCAGCTGACCATACACCCACAGTCTGAATCAGAGGTTGCCCCACCGACTTGTGAGCAAAATAAATGCTTACTGCTGTATATCACTGAGATTTTGAGGTGTGTCAGGAATAATTAATACAGAGGAGAAATCTCAAATTGTCAGTATAAGGCCTGATTTAAAACTTAGTATCCTGGGAGCTTGTTTGTTAAGTGCAAAATCCTTCAACAGGCAGCTGTGGATAACAGAATAATCTTTTCCACCCAAAATAAACATTAAAAGTTCATATTGTTCCAAAGCACACAAAGAAATCTACCATTAAGAAATGCTCTCAAAACTTTAATAATCAGAATGATTTGCTCCAGATTAAACTGAAATAGGACAATCTAAAGAATGAATATATATGGGCTGGGTGCAGTGGTTCAGGCCTGTAATCCTAGAACTTTGGGAGGTAGAGGCAGGTGGATCACAAGGTCAAGAGTTTGAGACCAGCCTGGTCAACATGGTGAACACCGTCTCTACTAAGAATACAAAAATTAGCTGGGTGTGATGGCGTGTGCCTGTAATCCCAGTTACTGGAGAGGCTGAGTGAGGCAGGAGAATAGCTTGAACCCGGGAGGCAGAGTTTGCAGTGAGCCAAGATTTTGCTGCTACACTCCAGCCTGGGTAACAGAGCAAGACTCCATCTTGGAAAAGAGAAAAAAAGAATGATAATATATGTTTAGAATCCTCAAAAAGTAAGCTGATGCAATAATATAATTTTTTTTTTTTTGAGATGGAGTCTTGCTCTGTCACCCACGCTGGAGCGCAATGGCACAATCTCAGCTCACTATAACCTCCGTCTCCTGGGTTCAAGTGATTCTCCTGTCTCAGCCACCTGAGTAGCTGGGATTACAGGCACATGCCACCATGCCCAGCTGATTTTTGTATTTTTAGTAGAGAAGGGGTTTCACTATGTTGGCCAGGCTGGTCTCGAAGTCCTGACCTCAGGTGATCCAGCCACCTCGGCCTCCCAAAGTGTTGGGATTACAGGTGGGAGCCATTGTGCTGGGCCACATACATTTTTAAAAAGAATACATTATGAAACAAAATCAGGCTTAAATGATCCAAGAATAGGTAGAAATAGTTTCTTAAAAATTTGCTGGACATGGTGGTGTGTGCCTGTCGTCCCAGCTGTTTGGGAGGTAGAGGCAGGAGGATGGTGGGAGGCCAGAAGTTTAAGGATGTAGAGTACTATGATTGGTCCCATCAATAGCCACTGCACTCCAGCCTGGGCAACACAGTGAGACCCTGTCTCTAAAAACAAACATTTAAAAATAAATAAATAAAATAAGAGTTCAAAAAATTAGAACATACCAATTTAAAGACTCAATGGACATTCTAGACTGCACAGAGTCTCAAAGAGAATTACTGTATTTTAAGGCATTACTGAGGAAATAATGTAAAATGCAACAAAGAGATTTTTAAAAATAAGTGAGAAAATAAGTGACACAGAGAACAGACAGAGAAGCTCCAACTGACTAGTAAACGTTCCAAAGAAGAAAATAGAGAAAATTACAAAGAAGCAATATTTGAAGAGATAGGAGCATAGAACTTTCCAAAACTGAAGAATAACCCCTTGGAGTAAAAGTACATTTTGTACCAAGCAGGATATAATATAAACTCATACGTAGACACATAAGAATAAAACTGCAGGATACCAAAAATAAATAAATAAATAAATAAAGTTATCAAAGAGGGAAAAATAATTAACCATAAAGGTATAAAAATTAGACTAATAAGATTTCTAATTGAGAAAAATAAGTGATAGGATGCAATGGAATACTCGTTTCAAATTGCTAAGAGAAAGTAACTCTGGATGCAGAATTCTATACTCAGCCAAAAGCTATTATTTAAGAGTGAAAGCAAAGTAAAGGCATTTGCAGACAAAAAGAAAAAGAATGAAACAAAACTCCAGATACATCTCACTGAAATAAACACTACAGATTTCAAGAGGAAAAGTGAATGTAAAAGCAAGAAGTTAGATGCAAAATACAATAGTGATTTTTATGGTATGTGAACTGAATACCAATAAAATTATTTTGCGTAACAAGAAACAACGATGGGCATAAAATTGTCATGTTTGAATACTGATTTTTTTAAAAATGTATTTCATGATAAAAATGTTGATACTGAATTTCCAGACAACAATAAAAGGAAATGTAGGAATCGGTTAATGAGTAAACAAAATAATGTCCTTTTCTTGTTTGGAAGAAAGATGTTCCAAGTAAGGAGCACATCAAAATGGGGAGATAACAGAAAACCTTATCAACCTGGCAGAAGACCAAAACTGAAGAAGCAAATGTAAATAATGATAAACACATAAAATAAAATGGTAAAAAATAAATGCAAGAGCTAGGCACGATAGGCCAGGCACAGTGGCTCATACTTGTAATCCCAGCACTTTGGGAGGCCGAAGTGGGCAGATCACTTGAGGTCAGGAGTTCAAGGTCAGCCTGACCAACATGGTGAAACTCCTTCTCTACTAAAAATACGGGAGTGGTGGCCCACACCTGAAATCCCAGCTACTTGGGAGGCTGAGGCAGGAAAATCACTTGAACCCGGGAGGTGGAGATTGCAGTAAGCGGAGATTGTGCCATTGCACTCCCACCTGGCAACAAGAGCGAAACTCTGTCTTAAAAAACAACAACAAAAAAGAGCTAGGCACGATGGCACACACTAGAAGTCCCAGCTATTCAGGAGGATGAGGCAGGAGGATCACGTGAGTCCAGGAGTCCAAGACCAGCCTGGGCAACGCAGCAAGACCACACTTCTAAATGAATGAATGAATAAATGAATGAGTAAGTAAGTAAATCTAAATGTCATTAATCACAATGAACGTAAATGGGTTAAACTGATCTAATGAATGACAGACTGTCAGATTCCACAAAAAACAAAATCTAGTCACGTTGCTTGTAATAGATACATCCAAAGTAAAATGTCACAGAAACTTTGAAATAAAGGAATAAAATGCACTACACAGGGTTCTGATTCTGAAAATGAGAGAGGAGCTTTTATCAGACTATGTGTCCTATAATAATTATAAACTCTGGGGAACATGTATATATTCAATTAGTTCATATACATGTGAACTAATTGATAATTCACATATATATGAACTAATTGAAGGTACTTAGAGAATCAAAAGCAGGCAGAAACCAAGGGGAGTAAACACTGAAGGAAGAGAACCACACTAGGCGAGATTCCTGTTTATGAAACTTTACCCCAGCACAGTGATGCTAGAACTCAAGTAGAAAAGTAGAGTCTTACTGGCTTGAGTCAGTGGGCACACACTAGGGATGCCTAAGCAATATGAGAGCAAGGAAGCATCCCCCAAAAGGGATAGAGCCAAAAAACAAGGAGTCCCAACGTCTATGATAAACCTCGCTCAAATTTTTTGGCTGACTCTTTGGCTGTGCATGTGCAAAGGAGATTACCAGAGGTGGGGGTGATGGAAAATAACAGCTGAAAAGCTGAAAACTCCACAGAAATCCAGTGGCTGCCAACTGCAAAAGAGGCAGAGTTGGAAATGGGGGTCCAAACAAGCTAAGTGCCTGCTAGAACAGAAATAAAGACTCTTCACAAAAAGGTAATAGAATCTAGTCCAAACAATGTTTGATTCCCAATGTCTTGTATATGATAAAGCTAAACATGTGAATGACTAATGCTACAACTGTTATTTTTACAATAGACTACTCTTCATCCATGAAAAGGAATGAACCATTGATACGCACAACAGCATAGATGAATTTCACAGACCTCATACTGAGTAAAAGCAGATAAATACAAATGAATACACAGTCAGCTTTCTGTATCCCTGGGTTCTACATCTGTGGATTCAACCAGCCTAGTTTGAAAATATGTGAAAAAAAATGGATAGTTGTGCCTGCATTGAACACATACAGACTTTTTTCCTGTCATTATTTCCTTAACAATACAGTATAACAACTGCTTACATAGCATTTACATTTTACTAGGTATTATAAGTAATCTACAGATAAAGCAAACAATAAAATGTGCATAGATTATATGCAAATTCTACACATTTTATTTTTATTTCTTTTTGAGACAGGGTCTTTCTCTGTTACCCAGGCTGGAGTGCAGTGGCACAATATCTGCCGCCTGGGCTCAAGTGATCTTCCCACCTCAGTCCCCCAAATAGCTGGGACTACAGGTATGAGTCACCATGCCAGGCTAATTTTCTTTTTTCTTTTTTTTTTTTTTTGGTAGAGAAGGGGTTTAACCATATTGCTCAGGCTGGTCTCAAACTCCTGAGGTCAAGCAATCCATCTGCCTCGGCCTCCCAGAATGCTGGAGTTACAGGCGTGAGTCATTGTGCCTGGCCTACATCATTTTATATGAGACTTATCCATTTGCGAATCAGTGGATTTTGGTATCTGCAGGGAGGTCCTGAGAACATTCCTCTGCAATTACCAAGGGACAACTATATACTGTATGATTCCATGTAGGTGATGTTCTAGAAAACGCAGCACTATCTAGTGTGAATGAAATCAGAAAAGGGAGATTCTTGTGAGATTGATGGGAAAGGGGCATGAGGGAACTTGCTGCCCCAATAAAAATGATCTGTATCTTGAAGGGATGCAATTGTCGAGAACTGTGAAGGGTCTGAGATGTTACCCTACTTGCAAGATAAAAAGCCTGCCACAGTTTCCTGCATCAGAGACAAAGGATTTCATTATTCACAACACAGTAAGCGGCCTGAGCTGCATGCTTGCCTTGGCTCCTGTCGTCCCCCAAGTCTTACAGGGGTAATGCAGAGGAGCCGGAGTGGATGCCGTGCATGCAGCACTGTGTGCTAGAACTGAAGAGTACCAAGCTTAAGGAGCCTTAATCTTTAACCAAGAGCTGTAAGTCTGCTTGCCCTTTGTCCTGGAAGGAAATATTATCTTAATTTTACTGGATAGAACTTGTCTTTTGCTCCAGAGGGAGAGACTGTCTTCTGAGACTGTTTACTTTATAAAATCCTTAAAAAGATAGTGCCTCTGCTTACAAGACAAACAGAAACACAATAGACCCATGGGAATAGTCTCAAAAAGTGAGTTATGAGAGTGTTCGCATTAATCAAGAATTCTCAAATCTTACGCTTAAGCAGGGTAGACTACGCTGTAATCTTTATCCCCAATAACACAACAATAAAACCCTTTAAAACAAACACAAAAACAGAATTAGGTGGGGACAATTAAAGATGACAGAAAAGGGGGATTCCTGTGTCCTTGTGAATCCTCTAAAACTGATAGATTTGGGAGAAGTCAGCCTGCCTTACTCAAGTGGCAGCTGACCTCACTGTAAGTTATGTCTTCAACCTACATTATAGAATCATAATAGCACATAATAATTATATAAGCTATTATACATAAGGGAAAATAAATCATCTTTTTTTTCTTTCTCTTCACCATTATGTCCTTGGCAGCTAGTACATACATGTTCGATATATTATTGTTGAATAAACTTGTACAACACTTTGACCCCAAAGTCACTAAATCACCTGTTTATCCTGCCATCTGTAATCCTTTTTTCTTGCTTTCACATCTTCTCATCTCAGTTATACTTTTCTTATCTTTTCCTTCCACCTCATTCTTTCAAGGTGTCATAAAATGGAATAAAACTTTTTCACAATTACATGGTCTATTTATAACATAAAGATTTTATATTTCCTTCTTAAAAAAAAAAAACAAACAAAACCCAGAATAGTGGTTGAATTAAACAGCATGTAAACTTAAAAAAAAAAAAAATTAAACAAGAGGCCTCAAAAAATTGGGTAAAAACTCATAACTGTTCCTCTCCACAGAAATCTTCAGTAAAAGGCAAAAGATTTATAGGATCTGAAGATAAATCAGAGTATCACAACATGCGAACTTAAGTGAGGCCATGGAGTCATATTTGTTGAGCGTGAATCCCAGCTCCACTTGCTATGTGTCCTGTCAGAAGTCATTTAACCTCCCTGTGCCTCACAGTATTAATTTCACAGAACTGTTAGATGGCTAAATGGGAAAATATCTAACAGTGCTTGGAACAGCAGTGATATAGTAAGAGTTTAACAAGAATCATTTATTATTCAAAAAATCACCTAGATTTGTTTTTGGACTGTGAACTAGGCATTAGTAGAATTGTACAAAACAAACAACAAAAACGCAACATTAAAATAAAAATTAGCATAATCTTTAAAAATAGCCTAAGTAAAACTTCAGCTTGAAAAGGTAGTATCTAAATAATTATTGCAATATCTATAGAGAGTACACATTTGTTTACAGAATCTCTGCAGGAGACACACATAGGAATCCTTTATGTTGTAATCCAAATGGATAAAAAATTATTTTGTGCCTATTATGTGTAAGGTGCATAGCTGTGTTTGAGGTTACAAAAATAAAACACAGGCTTTGCTCATAAAAACCACTATTTAGTAGGGCATACAGGATACTTTTTAGATTTTTTTTAAAAGTACAAATGTTCACCAAGGAAAAATGAAAAATAGTGAAAAGCAAATACGCCCATAAGGCTCTTTTTCTTTTTCCTTTTTTTTTTTTTTTTGAGAGGGAGTTTCGCTCTTGCTGCCCAGGCTGGAGTGCACTGGCGTGATCTTGGCTAACTTCCGGGTTCAAGCGATTCTCCTGCCTCAGCTTTCCGAGCAGCTGGGATTACAAGCATGCGCCACCACGTCCAGCTAATTTTGTATTTTTTGTAGAGATGGGATTTCTCCATGTTGGTCATGCTGGTCTCAAACTCCCAACCTCAGGTGATCTGCCCAGACTCCCAAGTGCTGGGATTACAGGCATGAGCCACTGCCTCAGCCTCCCAAAGTGCTGAGATTACAGGCATGAGCCACTGTGCCCGGCCTGCTCTTTCAAATCCCTGCTAGCTTAAAAAAAAATCATTAATCACATTATATGCAATTTTGTATTCTGCTTGCTTTCTCTAAATAGTAAGCATTATTTCCATTCTATCCCATAGTTTTGGAAGGATTTGGTGTTACATAATATTCGATTAGTGTGTGCATGTGGTCGCATCTGTAATCTTCGTTATGACCATTGATATTTAGTGTAGTGGTTAAGAGACTGGGCATCAATTTTAAGTCTGCCCGTATCTGAAGCCCAGCTTTCCCATTTGCTGGCTATTACTTGGGCAAGTTACTTTATTTTCTGAATATACTTCAGCTTCCTGTTGATAAAACAGGAAAAATAGTACTAATATCATAGAATTCTGAGATATATGTAAAGTCACTTGCCCAGTGCCTGGCAATAAATCTAGCAAAGAAGCAGTTTTAGACATTGTGTTTGCCTTACTAACATGCTTTCCATACCTTCCCCATTATACTGCAGTCATGCAGTTGGGAACAAGGCTAGATACTGATTCATTTAAACAACTCAGGCTAGTCCCATCCTTCCAGCTAGTGATTGTTTCAAACTAATCATGCATATTCCAAAGATTCCATGACAGTCATATGATCACGAATGCACAACCAATTTGGGCAAACAGATCGCATTGTGGCTCTACTGAGATGTGTATTAGAATTTGAGAGCAGCCTGAGGAACAAAGTGAGACCCTGTCCCTGAAAAAAAAAAGTGTATTGACAGTTTTTCCTCCCTCAATGGGAACTGCTCTTTCATCAAAGGGTAAACCCTACTTGGCAATGGTAAGTTGTTCTTTGAACACATGATTTCTATTTCTAATATTTTATTTAGGTTTGTTTGCATCCATATTCATAGGTAAAAGAACAATCTATAACTCTGATTTTTGTCTTTTCAAAGTTTTGGTGTCAGGGTAACAATAACTGCACAAAATTTAATGTAGTGTACACTCACCTTTTTCTGTCTGCCAGAGAAAACTGATATACCATAGAAGTAATGTGTTTCTTAAAAGTTTGGAAGAATGCATAAAGTGATCAGGACTCATTGGAGGAGATACAATTCACTGGCTACTACATTTTTTTCTTTGGTTATTGACCTGTTGGAAATTTGTAATTCTTGAGTGGGTTTTCTAAACTTGTGTACTGAATATATCTTTTTTTTTTTGAGACAGAGTCTCACTCTGTCACCAGGCTGCAGTGGAGTGGCGTGATCTCCCCTCACTGCAACCTCTGCCTCCCGGGTTCAAGCGATTCTCCTGCTTCAGCCTCTCGAGTAGCTAGGACTACAGGTGTGTGTCACCACACCCAGCTAATTTTTGTATTTTTAGTAAAGATGGGGTTTCACCATGTTGGCCAGAATGGTCTCAATCTCTTGACCTCATGATCTGCCTGCCTCGGCCTCACAAAGTGTTGGGATTACAGGTGTGAGCCACTGTGCTAACGGTGTACTGAATATTTCATAGCAAATATTTGAATTAAAATAGGTAATTAAGGATGGCATTTAGTTTTTAAATAATCTCTTCGGGTTTTCATTATCTTTATTATTTCTGATTTTGATTTTTTTTAAAATGCATTTGCCAGGAGGTTGCCTATTTGCTTTCTTTTATTTCTAATTAGTCTTATCTTCATTGTTACTTTTTTCCCTTGTATTACATGTCTAATTCATTCATTTTCACCTCTATATAACAGTGGCTATCAGTTTGCCTTTCAGCATAGCTTCAAACACATCTTCTCATTTTTATTTGCCATTTTGTTTTCACTCGTTTACTGGACCTTTTTGACAACACACTGTTTAGAAGGCTTCTAAATTATTTTTCAGGTGATTGTAATTCAATTAATATTAGTTTTATTACCATGTATAACTTTTGCCCTTTAAAATGCACTGCAGGGAAACTGTCAGGCTCTAACGATTGCTTTCAGCTATTACAGGCCATTCGGATGTTGAAGTAATGTACAGCAGGTGGGAACTGAATATTAGACCCATTTAATTCCTAAGGAATCCAAGGAGGCCTATAGCATCTAGGCTTAGGGTAGAAACAAGAGATGTCCTTGCAATCAGACCAAAGTACTTCAAACAAAGAGGCTGGAAAGAACATCTTGGAGGTGTTTTATCCTGCTATAAATACTCTAAATCAGCTAATGTACAAAAATCTAAGAGATCTTTCTGGGTCCTCTATGATGATTTCGTAATGCGACATTGGTATCTGATGGATTTGTAAACTATTTCATTTGAGAAAAGTTAATTATATTTTTTCTGTACATATTAATTTTGCTTTATTACTTTTCATTTCTTGAGGATAATTTCTCCCCCTATTTGTGTTGTGATGGTTCATGGAACATGTTTAGGTTTCCATCACAATACTTACAGTATTGTAAAGGCCTTTGTACTTTCACATTTTAATCCTGTATGAGTCTGCCTTTAAGTGTCAGGGTCTGTTGTCTTCACTAGTAATTTTATCAGTGACTATGCTCCTGTTATTTAGCCTTATAACTTCTCCTTAAATTGTACTCTGAGATACTTTTTGGGTTAAGTGTGTGTGACAGAATTGGATTTAAAGGTAAGTCTCTTGGATGAAGGAAATAATTTCATTTTGTTTTTAGAATTTAAACAGTTCAGTTTTGGTCTTATGTGCTTTTTTTTTTGACATTTGTCATACATACAGTCTCACTTTTGTATTGTTCAAGAATTTGAAGAGGAGACATTCTGTTATTAATTTTATTATTAACCACATTAACAGATTTCAAAAGATTCTTAATCTTACATTTAATTATCAAAGTAAAAAAAAATAATTTTAATATTTCTTTACAAAAGAGAAGGATTTTTACCCCTTACCTGCCTCTGCCCCCTGAAAAAAAGAAACTGCCATTCCTTCCTGGCCTTCATTAACTTAACCAAGGGTTATAAACCCCACCGAAAAATTTTGGAATAGATAAATCATATAATAAACCTCTTTTTTTTTAAAAAAAAAAATGAAATTTACAATTATCTTTATTATTCTAGTAGTTTCAGTGATGATTTCAATATTCACCAACTAGACTTTCTTTTCTTATTCTTTTATTCTTAATTTTGATTCATTTTGGGAGTGTGGCGATTAATTTTTTCCAGAAAGGGCAAATGAGCAGTACATTGTATATCCCAGAATGACTGTTACCTTTACAATTTGGATGAGTAGAAAAATCCTGGGCTACAAAACCGCAGACATTGCTCCATTCCAGATGGCATTTAAAATGTGTAGAAGAGGATCTTCAGTCTTGTGCTTTTTAAAATTTTTTAGGTCAACAATGTTTCTTCTATTAAAGTGGGTTATTGTTTCTTGGGAATATCCATTAGTCAAATGATAAGTCTCTGAAATCAGCCTTTTTGACCTGCACCTTTTCTCTTGCTATATTCATTGGAGGATGCTTTTTATCTTTTGCTCTGGTGCTTTTTGTTCATCCCAACTTATTTACACTGCAGAATCCTTTAAAGGAAAGCTTTTAAAGCACAATATATAACATTGATGAAGGCTTTTCTGATCTGGATAATGAACAAGAAGTGGGAGAACCCCCTTCCATCTTCCCTTTGTGGGCTCATGAGAACCCATAGGATTCTGAAAAGTAGTTTAGTATTCACTGTTCATCATGGATTCAATCTTCTTTAGTGCCATGACTATTTATTATTCCTGACACAAATACTAATTTAACTTCTCCCTTTCTTTTCTCACTCTTACTCTCCTGCCATCTTGTCATCATAATACCCTCCTGCATCATAGGGGAGCAAAAGTAGATCTTTTCTAATATTTCTTGTTCTAAAAGCACTGGAAGAACAAAGTCCTTCTTTCTAAATGCTTCAGGACATTGCTCTTCTCTCATTCTGCAGAATTGTCTGTCTCAGCAGCCTCATGCTGATTTTTGCTTTATTCACTAAGAAAGAAAAACTTAAATTGAAGTAAAAGATAAATAAACAACACATACTCCATAGAATACAGCGCAAAAGACGATCAGTTATCCCCATCCTGGTCAAGAAAGAAGATAACTAGCACACCATGACTCCCTTTGCGAGCTTCCCCATTCCACCTGCTCAAAGGTATGTTTTGCTTGTTTCTGAACTCTGTAAGTGGGAATACAACAGCACATCTTTTGTTGGCTGGTTGCTTTTGTTAAACATTATGTTAGTGAGATTCCTTCAAATCATTAAGTGTAGCAAGAGTTAGCTAATTTCCTTGCTATAGAGTGTTATATGCATTCTGTTCATGGACATTGGGGTTGTTTCCACTTTGAGGCTACTGTGAATAATACTAAGAATGTTTTTCTATGTATCTTTTGGTACATATACGTACACATCTTTGTTGGATATATGCTTGAAGTAGAATTGCTGAGTTGAGGGTGTACATATGTTCAACTCTAGTAGATACTGTCCAACATTTTCCCAAGTGGTTGAGCCAACTTACACTTGTACCAGCAGTTCTTATTGCTTCACACTGTCACCAGTACTTGGTATTGTCAACATTTTAATTCTCGCTGTTCATACCACTGTTAGGGCATCTTATCGTAGTTTTAATGTGCAGCTCATTAATGACTACTATGGTTGAACATTCTGAGTTTTAAAAGATTCTTAAACTTAATTGTCAAATTAAAAATAATATTTTAATATTTCTTTATAAAAGGAATCCACCCAATCCTCCTGTCCTCTGCCAAAAACACAAAACAAAACCCAAAAACAAAACAAAAGAACCCTCACCCACCAAACAAAAACCCTCCCATCTCTTTTGGTCTTTTGTGAAGTGCTTGTTCAAATCTTTTGCCCATTTACTTACTTATTTCTCAATGAGGTTATCTAGGCCAATTGCAGAGAACTGTCAGACTCGGAATATTCCTTTCAGCTGTTTCACAGTCTACTCAGTAAGTGCTGATAATAATACCCAGCAGGTGGTCAGAGGTGTTAGACTCATTTCATTCCCCCAGGAAATCCCAGGAGATCTGTCAGATCTAGGATAGAAGAGGGTAAGGGACTTCCTTGCAGTAAGATAAAAGTTCTCAGGTCAAAGAAGCTGAAAAGAACATTCCGTACCCCCTGCTCCCTATCTGTAAATATCAGCTGATTTAGATCAGCTGATGTGCAGAAGCTAAGAGGTCTTTTTGTGCTGGTTATATGACCTTTGCCATTCATACTCTTCTGGTCAGAGGCAGGATCTTTTATGACTCCCCTACGGAGGTGAATGCCAGGTGTGGTTCTCTTAGTCAAGGAAACCTCCAACATAGTGCAGCTTCAGGGCCACTAGTGAAGGAATGCAGAAAGAAGCCTATTATGACAAGACTCTCAATAGCTGTCTCAAATTAATAGTATAGCTTTCGCATATATAAATTCATAAGGAGTGTTAGAAGATGGGAGGCTAAGGTGTCATCTTGTTTTATTAACAAGATGTTCTGATGTAGAATTGGAGTCAGCCATTTTTAAAAAAATCCTACCCCTTACTGGTATCCTACTAAACTATTCAGTAGAAATTTTTTCTAGTTTCCACTATTCTTACCTAAGTTTATATGATTGACATGAATTTTCTTCCTATTTAATGTTTTCAAGGATATTTTTGTAGAACACTGGGAGAGGAGGTTTGCAGTGGCTTGTATTTACACTACTAATTATTATCTTTCTTATTTTCTAGATGAGAAAACAGACCCAAGAAGGCAATGTGGGTACCATATATGGAACTCACTTTTTGGGAACTGAAGGCTAATAATATCAACAAGATCTAGAAGACATGATAAATTCCTGTTACAAATAGCTAAAAGCTATTAGGTAGAAGTTGGGTATTCCAGGCACATTGCTAATCTTTAAGGATGATGTAAGGGAGATCTACTTCCATTTTCTTTGTGTGTGAAATACCTCCTTTGAGTTAAAACAGTAAAATAAGACTGTACAGATGACATTACAGTACCTGGTATAGACTCCTTATTGCCTATGATTCCTAGATTTAGGCTAAAATTATTAGGAGGTAAGTCCTGTTAGAAATTGCTGGTGAAAGAAATAAGCCAAGATGGTACCTAATGTTAGATAAATACTGGCAGAAGTTGGTGATGATAAACCAAAAGTAGGTGCTATCTTTCCTAGTACACTCTTTTTTTTGCCACTGTTGGCTCAATCTTGACATTGCCAAAGCAGATCACCCTGTCCAGTGCTCTCAACAACCATTGTAGATTGTTTCTAAAGTCAGTCCTCCAAGCAACAGATTATAATCTTCTTTTCTACCTTCTTCAAACGATCATGCTCACACTTACATTGTTATGAATGTACTAATATAGAAGAGGGAGGAAGTCTTTTTGTGCCAGTGGAGAAATGATGTAAGAATGTAAAAATTATCTCCTAGGGCCCAAACCCAATAAAACGGATAGCTTTGTTTTATTTTATTTTTATTTTTGAGATGGAGTCTTGCTCTGTCACCCAGGCTGAAGTGCAGTAGCAAAATCTTGGCTCACTGCAATCTCTGCCTCAGCTTCCTTAGTAGCTGGGATTACTCCAAGTGATTCTCCTGCCTTAGCCTCCTTAGTAGCTGGGATTACAGGTGACTGCCACCACATTGGCTAATTTTTTTGTATTTTTTTTCAGTAGAGACAGGGATTTACCATGTTGGCTAGGCTGGTCTTGAACTCTTGACCTCAAGTGATCCGCCCACCTCAGCCTCCCAAAGTGCTGGGATTACAGGCGTGAGCCACCACACCTGACCCAGATAGGCTTTGTTGACAAAGAGAGGAAAAAAATGAAATTATATACTTTTATATATCACATCTTCTAGGAAATTAGAACATAATTTTAAAGTAGATGACTTTAATTTTTTTCTAGCATTAAAAAAACAACAAAGAAACAGAATAAGCAAACAAACAAAACCCTTAAAAACTCTGAGCTAATGAATGCGGCTACCTATGTCTTGCTAATGCTAGAAAATATTAACATATGAGCAAATAAAGCAGGGAGTTGTAACATCATGTACTTACAAAATCAGAAAAGAATTTGAAGAATTCAGAAAACATAGTTTCACAGAAGTTATTGGTGAGAAGCACTTTGGTTATTCTTCTGTGCTCAGTATTTTCCCCAGTTTCTGGAGAAAACAGTACTGGGACTTGCCTTTTACACAGTTCTTGAGTTTTGTATTTTGTATACAAACAACTGTTTTAAAATGGTCTCCTGATGCCTTCCTTCTGCCACTACTGCAGCATTGTGGTCAGACAGGCAGCTTCTAAGGAGTACCACAGTGGTGCAGCCTAGGTTAGCTAGCTCACATGGACCTTGACATCTAGATACCGCCTTCAATTCATATATGACAGTCATAGAACTCCCCTTTTCTCTGATAACCCCTCAAATAAATTTTCACAGGGCCTGGTAACTTTCTCAAAGGATAGTGGGAGCTGCATTTTCTACTGAGGACAAAACTTTTCTATCTTAAATAAAGTCAAAGCATGGCCATTAATGAATGAACTACACCTGGATATTTTAACTGAATATTGCTGTCTGATCTCCTACCAATACCATACCTTCAGTTCCCAGGATCCATGTGCTCTTGAGCTACTGTTTCTAGAAAAGGAAATAATGCAATCCATTTATTAGCATTCAGGTATTAAAATGGAACTTCTTATCTAATAAGGGTGACCTTTTTGGTTTTCTCTTTACTGAAATCATATGTAAAAATAATTGCCCTGATTTTTAATAGCGCTTACCATCCACAGATGGAACAAAGCCTGTGTGTGGCTATACTTCTAGGTGAAAAGGCAATAGATTTCACTTGTTTTTGCCCTCACTGGTTTTTAGTTTTAGTATTTAAGTCACTGAAAGTTAAAATGTACCTATAAATGAAAAAAGCAATCATTTTACAAGAAGATTCACCTTAGGACTGTAAGAACATGCACATACATATAGAGGTATTTCTGCACCCTTTTGATTATTCTATTTCAGTTTTTTAGAAAATGATAATTACATCTCCTTCATAGTCCTTTGACATTTAAAACAAATAACATGTACCTATGTACTTCTTCAGAGCCCCAATCTTTGGTAATTTTTTTTTACACAATTCACTTAAAAAATAAATGTAAATAAAAAATATTAGGTAAAAGTTTTGAATGGCATAAACAATTACCATGCCTTACAAACATCAATAAAAATGCTGGCCTATTACTTGTTACTCATGAGACTGTGTTTTTCAATTTCTTAATGCAATTCATATTTATTGATATTAAACTGAGGAAAAACCAGATGCATAATTTAAAAAAATGCCCAAGGTAAAAAGACTTAAGAAACTTCTCGGTGCCTTACTTTTACAACAGTCCAACCTAAGGTCCAACATATAAAACCTCTTTAGGCCAGTATATTCCAAAGTGAATGCCACTGACCACCCCATCATAACCACAGCTTGTTCAAAAACTCACCCCAAACTTACAGAACCAGTATACCTATATTTTAAACAAACACTCAGGGTGATTCCTGTGGACACCAAAGTTTAAGAACCACAGTTTTGGCCGCGTGCAGTGGCTCATGCCTGTAATCCCAGAAATTTGAGAGGCCGAGGTGGGCGGATCACCAGAGGTCAGGAGATGCAGCCCAGCCTGACCAACGTGGAGAAACCCTGTCTCTACTAAAAAGATAGAATTATCTGGTGTGGTGACACATGCCTGTAATCCTAGCTACTCAGGAGGCTGAGGCAGCAGAATTGCTCAAACCTAGGAGGAGGGGTTTGCCGTGAGCAGAGACTGTGCTATTGTACTCCAGCTTGTGCAATAAGAGTGAAATTCCTCCAAAAAAAAAAAAAAAAAAAAAAGCAGTTTTAGGCATTTCAAACACCATTATTTCATTTCCATTTCAGGGCTTTAAATTAACGTTGAAATGCTGCATTTCATCACCAGTGTTTACCACCACCTAGTGGTAAAGTCCCTTATTTCTGCTCTCTATGGGTTCATTCATACTGAATAGGATCCCAATTGAGAGAGAACAAAATTCAGAGAAAGCTAAAATTTTAGACCAGTAATTTCCTAGGTATTTTTCCCTACCTTTTTATCTACAGTAGATGAAACCTGTGGAACTAAAACTACTGAACATTTTCTAAATGTATTTAATCATGAAAAATTCTTTCTAGTATTCCAAGGAACATAGTTTGGAACACGTTGATTTAGAAGCAACAAATTTGACAGTTGCTTCCAGTACCTGTAACCTACCATACAAGACCTCAGCTGACGAATTTACAAGAAGGCTTTGATCAGGCTTATTTTAAATGTTATTTCTTATTTTAACTACATATCTGAGAGGTTTATTGAGCTGTACTGTTTATTATTTAAATTTTTTTAAATAAATATATACTAATAAAACACTGTTAGCAGTTTTAATAACTAACATTCGCTGAGCATCTAAATATTTATATATTATGTTCTCATACTCAAAGTGCTCCTGAGAAGTAAACATTAAGGTGAAGACGTAAACAACCAGATTACTAAATGCTATTTTTAGGTTCTAGAATTTCCTCATTCTAAGAAATATCTGAAATTCTAGCTTATAAAATATAGCTTTAGGGATCAACTGCAAAAGATAGGAAGACAGGACCAAAGCTAAATAACTGAGAGGATTAAGATGAAATGCACGCAGAAGCTGAGGTAAGCATTGTTTACTGAGACTGCAACTGGGAAAGAAAACAAAACAGGTTGTACTGAAAACACAGTGTTTTGTAGGTAGAGAGGTATCATATGATCTCTTTAGAATTTATATTAGGATTCAAAGAAATACGCCTAGATAAGGTACCTTACTCTTATCACAACTGCTGGGATTGGCTGCCTGACTTGTAGAAGGGAGAAACCAGGATCATTTAATCTGAACAGAGAATGTGGAGGGCTGGCCAGGTATATGATAGCTAACATGTGACAGATTCAATTTCTCCTAGAAAGCCCAGTGAAATACTTTAATAGGGGAAAATTGTAGGAAATCAGATTTTGTCTCAATTGTGAAGATTAACCCAAGATGCAATGGACTCAGGTAGGAGGTAGAGAGCTCCTTCCTGTAACTGTTACTTTTATACTGTTTAGATTAACCACCTGGCAGAAACATTTTTGAGGTAATTTAAGCATTACTTACATGGTAGAGCCCAATGACTTGTAAGGAACAATTTAATCCCAATCTGTAAAAACTGAACCATATGTACAGTAAATGAGTTTGGGTATAATTACACCTATTTTTTTGGCAATTAATCTACAACTCCCCTCACTTAGGGTTTTCATTGCTTTTTTTTAAAAAAAAAATTAAAACAAAGAAATGGAAGACTGTGGCTATTCACAGGAACAGTAAAAGCACACTGCAGCCTTGAACTCCTGGGCTTAGGCACTCACTCCTATCACCTCAGCCTCCTGAGTAGCTGGGACTACAGACACGTGCCACTGTACCCAGCTTTGCTTTGTTTTTAAAATACATCCTCTGGCTCACAGAAAGATAGCTGGTCCAATTTTTGTCAGCAGTTTTGCCTGTGAAGATAAGATGACATTTTCATATCTAAATTTGCTAAAATCAGACTTTTTTTTTGAGACAAGATTGTCACCCAGGTTAGATTGCAATGGCGCGATCTCAGCTCACTGCAACCTCTACTTCCTGACTTCAAGCAATTCTCCTGCCTCCCAAGTAGCTGGGATTACGGAATGTGCCACCACACCCTGCTAATTTTTGTATTTTTAGTAGAGAAGGGTTTCACTATGTTGGCCAGGCTGGTCTCGAACTCCTGACCTCGTGATCTGCCTGCCTCGGCTTCCCAAAGTGCTGGGATTATACGTGTGAGCCACTGCACCCAGCCAATCACTGATTTTTAGAAGAAAGGATTTTAGTTTTCCAATAGAGATGTCCAAGTATAAGATACTCTATTAAGACTGCTGGATTTATTTTTATTTTATTTATTTTTCTGAGACAAGAGTCTGGCTCTGTCGCCCACGCTGGAGTGCAGTGGTGCAATCTGGGCTTACTGCAGCCTCCACCTCCCAGGTTCAAGTGATTCTCCTGCCTCAGCCTCCTAAGTAGCTGGGATTATAGGCACAAACCCCCACATCCAGCTAATTTCTGTATTTTTAGTAGAGATGGGGTTTCACCATGGTGGCCAGGATGGTCTCAATCTCCTGACTTCATGATCCACCTGCTTCGGCCTCCCAAAGTGCTGGGATTACAGGTGTGAGCCACTGCATCAGGCCAAGATTGCTGAATTTAATCTTTCATCATTATTAGTTTGAGTCAGGAGGTGAGAGGTATAATGAGGAGATAATTATGTTTGAACAAATGTTTAGCATTTATAATACCTTTTTATAAAAAGTGCCAAGTGCTTGATTTAGATACATCTTTTTGATACATATAATTCAACCACAGAGCTAATAACATTTTTTGGTTAAAGTTTTAAAATACAAGCAGAATAGATTCCTAATTTTTAATCTTTTGTTTTTATTTTTAGGACAGGGTCTCACTTTGTCATTCAGGCTGGAGCAATACTATTGTGGCTCACTGTAGCCTCAGTCTTCTAGGCTCAAGCAATACTGCCACCTCAGCCTACTGAGTAGCTGAGACTACAGTCACATGCCACCACGCCTGGCTAATGTTGTATTTTTTTAGAGAGCGGGTCCCCTGTGCTGCCTAGGCTGATCTCTTCTTGAACTCTAGGGCTCAAGCAATCCTCCTGCCTCGGCCTCCTAAAGTGACAGGATTATAGGTGTGGTGAGCCACCACCCCTGGCCCTAATTTTTAATTTCAAAATGACTATACCTCCTATTGTAGTCTGTTTTGAAAATTCCTTACATGTCATATTTTTAGAGTGGCCATTATTTCTATAAAGATAAAAATGTCCATCTCCCAAAGCCACTGAGATTTATTTTAATGTATTATCAACAAGTTTAAATTTTTTTTTAACACTGTTGCTTTATAATCTTAAAAGAGCTTTACAAAATTACCAACACATTTTGTTATAACTAAAAAAAAAAAAAACAGTATAAAATATTTCTAATGATTTGTCTTTTGTCCTTAGATTAAGTGTAAACAGTTAACCTGGATATATAGATTGAGTAGCAGTTATCATATTTTGTTGACTCTAAGAAGCAATTGATTGAAAAAAGCACCTTTTCATGTTTTATTAAGGAAGAAAGAAAGGTTATCAATTACACTATGCCATACAATCCATATCGAGATGCTTCCACTTCCAGAGGTGTTAAAATGTGAAAGATGTGCATCTCAAAATAAATGAAATATGTCATTTAGTCAAGTTCTAAAGACTGCCTATTAATTTTTTCTATTCTTGTCTTTCACATAAATAAGTCATGATTTAGTTAAGCAAAGAAAACTTTATTTTTGCTATACGTAACAACATATTGCTCTAAGGAACAACTACTATATTTGTTTTAGCATTAATGTATGGATTCAAAAATACATGTCAGCAATCCCTGCTTCCCAGGAAAAACAATGCTGTACACAGACTATCAGGTATATGAAAAAAAAAGCTGTCAACTGTCCACAGGGAATGCGTCCAGTCACATTTTCAGTCAGTCAGCTGAGGATTATGTCATTATTTAGTCTTTGTTCTGTAGAAAGAACACAACACAAGTATGAAAATCATCACCTGAAAGGAAACAGCTGTTGTAGTATTCCTAAAATTTTAGGAATTGTTCCTTTATTTCAACATACCCAATGTTATCTGCTTAATCTGAGCCACCCCCAAATAAAACCAAACTTACTCAGAAGGGTGATGCAGGTACTGAATTTCTAGAGGGAAAATGTTGTGAATTAATAAAAAATCCGATGCTCTGAAATACTAAAATTTCTATCTTCCTCAAATAGAAAGACAATTACATTGTGGTTATCAGACCCATCTCAAAATAGAACTCAACTACTTTCAAAGTTATATCCTTAGATCAGCTGCTTCACTTCTTAGGCACAATTCAATACCAGGCCCATATCTCAGAGACAAAATAAACTAGCCTTCATGAGTTATGTTTGTAGCCTCTTAAAAATTAATGAAACAAACAAAAAAGTGCACCTACCCAAAAAAACTTGTCACAATCATATAAAATTTGGGAAAGTCTTCCACAGTATTTTATCGAACCTTAAAATAAGATAATATATTTATTTAATACACCAACAAAGAAGAAGAATCTCATAATGGAGTCCATTGTAAATAGAAGATCTGCAGCAAAAAATTTTTAAAAAGCCATGCTGCAATTAGAAGAAATTCAAAACCATGTAGCTAATGGTATCCTATCCAAATCACCATTTCAGTTAACCTAACCCTACTTTATCTCTGCCCTGAATATGTGTGACAGTTCAAAAAAGGGAAAAATGATAGATTAAAATTTTTATGAACAGCCATGCTGAATATGCCATTCCTCTAATGTAGGAAATTGGATGAGTTTAAGGGAAAAATGTGGTATTATAAAGCTTAGTTCTCACAGTACCAGCTGGCCATGAGGTAGTTTTACATCATTATAGTTTCTGATCATCTGGATGTCATTATTTTAGATAAAAGGACATCTCAAAGTTTTCACTGAAGCTACAAATGTAAGAGTTTTAGCTTAGACTTGAAAAGCCTTCTTTTCATTTTACAAGGAATTTTGTTGACTTGTCTCTCAATAGGCCTGTGAGAAAACTGGGCCTCAAAAAGGCAAAGAATGTCAGGCACAGTGGTTCATGCATGTAATCCCAGCACTTTGGGAGGCCGAGAAAGGCAGATGGCTTGAGCTCAGGAGTTCAAGACCAGCCTGGGCAACATGGCAAAACCCTGACTCTACCAAAATAATAATAATAATTAGCCAGGCATTGTGGCACATGCCTGTAGTCCCAGCTACTTGAGATGCTGAGGTGGGAGGACTGCTTGAGCCCAGGAGGTAGAAGTAGCAGTAAGCCAAGATCAGGCCACTGCACTCCAGCCTGGGTGACAGAGAGAGATTATGCTTTTTTTTTTTAAAGGCATAGATACCAGCTCAGTCACAGTTAAATGGCTTTTTATTTTAAGCCCAATATTCTCTTTAACACGTAAATAATCATTAGAAAAGGTTCAACCATAAGAGTAATTTATATACTATTCTATACTGAGAAGTCTATATTATTGTCCTTTTTAAGGACAAATATTTATTGAGTAAAAGCAAGAACTCTTTGTTTCCTATTGTTGAAATATACAGAGACTGGAATAAATACATTTTTTTTGCATGCTAGAGAATAGCTTGTCCAAACAGAATTCATTCTTAAGATTTAGTTCATAAACAGGAAAAAATGCTTGCTAATTCTTTTTCACTGGCAATTTAATATTTCCAGGGTTAAACTGCTAACAATGTATGGTACAATGAGAGTGGTTCTGTCACTTAATAAAACATTTAAAAACATTTAAATTAGAATTATATGTAATGTGCCTAATGGACATTTTCTCTTGTCAATGCCTTCTATGAAGGAGGAACTAATCATGTGACCTGTTCTAGGAGAGGAAGGGTCATCAGAAGTGAGGCCTGGTAGGATTCATTTTCATATGTGTTAGCTCACACAATTGGTCAGAAAGAAAATCTTAAGTGAAAAAAAATAAAGGTTTCAAGCCAGTAACTTGAACTAAATTCAAAGTGCTTGCCATCTACTAAATTTGACCTATAGTAGACTTGGAAAGCTGGTTTGTGGGAACAGGAAAACAGCTTCCCCTGAAATTCAGAATTATTTTACAGAATAAAAAAAGTCAAACTTTAAGGAATGTTTCCCCAAACCACACAGACATAAACTAACTGTCACAGTAAAAGAAATTATAGTTTGATTTTTGAAAACTAATAAATAAAATAGGAAATGGAATTCATATGGCTGTATGTATCATAATTTACAGTAGATAAGAGTTTTTGGTAAATTGTCAGGTTTTCTTAAAAAACACATATATGCACACAAGAATATTTTCTGAATGTATTGTTTTAATATACAAACTCACAAATATAAGTCCAGAAAACACCAACAGTTAGGTTCAGAAGGTCCAAAAATGATATATTATTTATTGCTTTTTAGACATTTCATTAGAGAGAAGTCAAAACATTATCTTTATAAAAGACTGTTATAAATTACCTCAGTTCATAACTCAAGACAGAAATTCTTCAAGTGAAAAATCTTTAGAAGTATTTTAATTTTTTTAAAAGCAATCTGCATTCTAGCACTGGACAATTTAAAAGTTTATGTAAGCACATAATAAAGTCAAATTCTTAAAATCTATGATTTCACAAACAAAAACAATGAATTATCTTTCTAAATTGAAATCTAATTTTATTTGATAGAAGGGCAAAAACATTCTTCTAGTAAATGTCAACAATTTTTAAAGTTTAAATAGTTGCAAAGCTCTTTTAACTGACAACTTCTAAATCACTAAAAAGAAAAGTTCATAATTAAAGTACTTATGCATATTCCTCTTGCTATACTATTTACTCAATATGTTTTAAAATTCAGATTTAAAAGCGCTTACCTCAAGAATCAGTAAGTTCTTTGCCGTTTGTTAGATTCTTCTCTTGGCGAATCTGCCAGCATAACTTTAAGTCTCACCCCGTTCAGAATCTTTCCATGTAGAGTAGCAATGGCATCATTCGCGCTTATTCTATCGGCATACTTGGCATACCCCACATTTTTTCCTGACACAAGGTAAACTTCGATCAGGTTACCAAAGCGGCTGAAACAAAGTGAAAAAAAAAAAATCAACTAAAACTGATAAATATAGCTGCTCAGGTCTAAAATTTGGAGTCCACGCTTGACTCCTTTTTCGCCCTTCTCCCCAGATCCGACATCCAACTCTTGTCAATC
>PVKP010007100.1:0-51795 GCA_004027715.1 Plecturocebus donacophilus
CAGCCTCGGACGGCTGAGCCCGACCTCCAGCCCAGCTGTGGACCTAGGGGTCCAGGCACAGCCGAGGACGTCCCCGAACCCCGACTCCGGCTGCTCAAGTTTGGGTCTAAGAGGCAAGAAACTTCTGGGGCTCCGAAGGCTTTGCGGGGAGGGTGTAGCTGAGGTCGGCAAACACTGAAATGCTAACAAATGCGACCTTCAAGGTAACCTTTCCCACTTTCCGAAAGTGTCGGCGGAAATTGCTTTATTTATGGACCTAGCATTTGAACAGGCCTCGCGCCCGCCCTGGGCGGTCACACTCGCTGGAGGTTCGCCTCATCTTGTAAATACTTAGGATTACGGGTCGCTCTTCTAGAAATCCCCTTAGTGAGCCCGAAGCCTTTTTAAAGGGCTGTGTTTGTGAATTGTCTCTGCCTCTAGGGCAAAGGAGCTGCTGTGGAAAATTTGTTCCAACAAAAGTCAAGTCGTAGCTTACTCTGGTGCCCCCAGAGAAACCAGCATAGAAAATCCAATTTTAAAAGAGGGAATAGAAGAAGCTCAGGCACAAGATTACACTGGAGTAATTAACACCATGCCCACGGTGAGGAAATGTCTCCCAGCTTTCAATGAAAATCGAGGACGCCCCACTATTATGGGTGCAGTTAGTCTGTCTTTGAAAAGCTGATGATGTCTTAGTCATCACAATGTAAAACATTAAGAATGTTCTAAGAGACCGGGCGCGGTGGCTCACGCCTGTAATCCCAGCACTTTGGGAGGCGAGGTAGGCGGATCACGAGGTCAAGAGATCGAGACCATGCTGGCCAGCATGGTGAAACCCCGTCTCTACTAAAATACAAAAACTAGCTGGGCGTGGTGGTGGGCGCCTGTGGTCCCAGCTACTTGGGAGGCTGAGGTAGGAGAATTGCTTGAACCCGGGAGGTGGAGGTCGCAGTGAGCCGAGATCGGGCCATTGCACTCCAACCTGGCGCCTGGTGACGGAGCAAGACTCCGTCTCAAAAAAAAAGAAAATGTTCTAAGAAAAACTGATAAACAGATTGCATCATTGGCTTAAAACCCCACAACGCTTGAATGGGGTGAGCTTCCTTTCTCAGACCCAGATGTTTCTAAACAGTGGATTCTGGGCTGGGGGAGGTAGCTCATGCCTGTAAGCCCAGCACTTTGGGAGGCCAAGGCAGGTGGATTACCTGAGGTCAGCAGTTCAAGACCAGCCTGGCCAACATGGTGAAACCCCGTGTCTACTAAAATACAAAAAAATCAGCCGGTCGTGGTAACAGGCACCTGTAATTCCAGCTACTTGGGAGGCTGAGGCAGAAGAATCGCTTGAACCCGGGAGGCGGAGGCTGCAGTGAGCCGAGATGGCGCCATGGCACTCCAGCCTGGGCAACAAGGGTGAAACTCCGGCTAAAACAAACAAACAAACAAAAAGGGTGGATTCTGTACCAGCAGTGAAAAATAACAAAGTATTGTTCCTTCCTCCACAGAAGGAGTGAGAGGAACTCGTCTGTCCCTGGGGGATAGGGAAGGGGCTCAATACCGGTAGTCAGGATGGACTTTTTAATTTCAGTGTCTCAGCACACACTGAGACGAGGAGACTCAGGACGGTGTCCACACTCGCACCCTGATTCTACATTGGCTTCCTCCCAGCAGACGGCGACCCTGCTGGGACCTGAGGCCGGCAGCCCCCCAGCCACTGGCAGGGTGGGGGCATCATGGCCCCAGCATTGAGTCCCACAGCATAACAGGTGGTCACAGAAACTGTGGATACGTCAAGAGACGGTGTATCTGGTCTACGAGGAATTACAGAAAGTATCAAAGAGGGCAACTTCTGAGTAAAGGGGAAACAACTCCATAAACTCTCGACCAGTGGGTGTGACGTGAGCCCAGGGAAGTTTCAAAATGGTTCAATAGGCCAGGCGTGGTGGCTCACAGCCGTAATCCCAGCACTTTGGGAGGCTGAGGTGGGCAGACCACCTGAGGTCAGGAGTTCAAGACCAGCCTGGCCAACAGGCTGAAACCCCATCTCTACTAAAATCACAAAATTAGCCAGCATGGTGGTGGCACCTGAAATCCTAGCTATTTGGGAGGCCGAGGCAGGAGGATCACTTGAACCTGGGAGACGGAGGCTGC
The DNA here is from genome assembly GCA_004027715.1 of Plecturocebus donacophilus. NCBI lineage: Eukaryota > Metazoa > Chordata > Mammalia > Primates > Pitheciidae > Plecturocebus > Plecturocebus donacophilus. The sequence continues at coordinate 2,128 of PVKP010007100.1, forward strand.
AGTGAGCCGAGATCCCGCCACTGCGCTCCAGCCTGGGCAACAAGAGCGAAACTGTCAAAAAAACTAAGTAAATAAATAAAATAAAATGGCTAAATAAATCACTCAGGCCTTCCCTGCCCTTTCCCAAAGGCGCTTCAGCCTTGTTCTTGGGCGTTTCTGTAAACTTTTGTTTTGAAATCATCCTAGATTCGCAGCGCTTTGGTTTCCTGTTGCTGCTGCGGATCCCCACACGCTTTGTGCTAGAAGGGCAGCGCAGGTGCCCTCCCGCGGCGAGTGCCCTCCTCAGGTGAGGGTGCCCTCCTACGTCGCGGGTGCCTCCTGTGGTGTGGAGGCCGGAGGTCCACAATGGGCCCTGGTGGGCTAAAGGCGAGCTGTGCCTTCCTGCTGCAGACCCCGGGGAGGGTCCCTTGCCCGCCTCTCCTGGCTTCCCAAGGTGCTCACAGGCCTGGGCTCGAGGCCCCTCCTCCCTCTTCAGCCCCGGACCGACTGCCTCCATCATCCCGGCCGCCCCCTCTGACCCTGATGCCCGCCTCCTCCCAGAACCCCTGGATTACTTTTCCGGCCTTCCGTGTAATCCCAAATGATCCTGGACGGTCCCAGGGCCAGGCAGGTTCTGTCCATCAGGATGCTGGCATCTCTGGGCATTATCCTGCCCAGGACACTTGGGTGTGGCAAAGATGGCACATCCTCCGGGTTCCCCCATGGTTACGTCCCCCATAACTAAGCCAGTACTCCGTTAGAACCAGGAACTTCCCGTGTTTGTGAATGGCGTGTTCCTCTTCACTGCTGAGGAGCGGCCCACGGCCCAGACGGGCCAGTCTGTTTAAGCGTTTTGTCCAAGGACATTTTAGCAGCGCTTTCTCCACTTCGTAGCTCTTCAGACTGCTGTGGTCGGTTGTGGACGTGAGTTTGTACACGACGTGCGTGATCACGTGAATTCCGAGGGCCGTGGGATCAACGTCCAGGCGTGTGACTGCTGGCTCTCTTGGTAAGAGGATGCTTAGCTCTTGCGGAAACTGCCGCCCTGTGTGCCAGAGGAGGGGCGCAGGGAAGTGCTGGGCAGAAAAGGGTGGGTCCCTGGCGAGGGCTCCAGCCCCGGCCTGTGCCCACAGACCCAGGTGAGGACAGGCACTCCTACCTTCACACACAAATGCTGCATTTCCCAAGACCGGCTGGCCGCCACGCCCCCATCCCGTGCCTATAAACCCCGAGACCCTAGTGGGCAGAGACAAGTGGCCGGACGTGGAGGGGAGCGCAGCAGCAGAAGGACACGCGGACGGCCCGGCAGACGCCAGGGGAGCAGGAGGGCCTGGAAAGGGAGGCCCGAGCACGCCGGCCACGAGCCAGGCTGAGGCTCCGAGGAGCCGCTCTAGGAGGAGCAGAACCTCCTCCCGTCAACACGCGTGAGTGTCGGGGAAGGGGACAGACACCCAGTGTGGGGAGGAACTGTGCGAGCCACGTTGCTCAGACAAGGCACCGCGGGAGAGGGAGAGACGGGCTGGCGCGGGCCCACCGGGGCTGAGCCCTGGAGACGCTGGGCCCTGAGGCAGAGGGTACGGGCAGGGCTGGCCTCAGGGTGGCACCCCAGGGCGAGTCTCCAGGGCAGACGCTCCCTCGGGAAGCAGCAGCCGGGCCCTAGAATCTGGGTGACTGCCTGCAGGACAGCCTCGGGGTCCTCTGTCTCCCAGGCTCGCCTAGTCTAAAGGAACAGACTGTCCCAGCCGCCATTGTCCCACCTGCTGGCTGAAAGCAGCCTCGTCCTCTCTCCTGGTCTCTACCCATCAGGAATGTGGGCAAGGCTCTTTGGGTCCCGTAAAAGAAGGGGTTTGTACTGAGTTTTGGTGGTTTCTCCTGCCTGAAGACGTTGCTGGAATCGTTGTTCAGTCCTTAGTGAAGATGACTCATGATGGGAATGACGGTCCCCATCAGTGGAGTGGTGTCATTGTCACGACCATTTCATGCACACGACCTCCTTACCCTCAACCCCCCAGGGGAGCGGGCAGGCACGGGCCATGTCCGTTCCCACAGGTTCCAGGCTCCGTGACCTCCTGGGCTGGCGTGGGTGGGCGCAGGAAGCTGGCCTGGGCTCCTGGGTTGCACACAGTGGCCGCCTTCACGGTGTCTAATGCAGCAGCCCCCATGGGGGACAGTCAGTGGTCCTGCTGTTGGCCACCCAGGCCTGGGGACGCCCTCCCTGGCGGCTTTGCCATGCTCACGGTCCCGCCGCCCGTCCCTCTCCTCGTGTGCCTTCCCTTGCACCATAAGCCACCTTATGAAAACCAATAAAAAGTACTTAGGACGAAAAATCCCTCTGAACGTGGTTATTAAATCCTTGGACCTTGGCAAACAGCTCAGTTCCTGTTTCACGACTTTGGATTTCTGCACTCCTGAATGCTCTTTGATGAAATTTAAGAAAATAGTAAGATCAAATTATCCATTCGGAGGCTGAAAGGTTGAATTTACTCATGGAATTAAGTCTTTCAATCCCGCCATCGCTGTCTGTCCCGGCCACATCCCGGGTTGTCGTTAAGCCAGGCACAGACTCCTTTCGCAGGGCGGGGGTCTGCGGAACCCTTGGCAAGAGGGTCCTCAGCAGGGGCTCGGAGAAGCTCTGTGGGGTCACTGCCCGGCCAGAAACCGGGCGGGCTAGGGAGGGAGAGAGGAAGGAGGCAAACGGCTCGGAGCCGGGGTCCGCTTTTCCCGGGAAGGCTGCTGCCGTGACTTGCTGTTTTTTTTTGTTTTTTTTTTGTTTTTTTTTTTTTTTAATTACATTTTAGGTTTTGGGGTACATGTGAAGAACATACAATATTGTTGCATAGGTACACACGTGGCAGTGTAATTTGTTGCCTTCCTCCCCTTCACCTAGATCTGGCATTTCTCCCCATGCTATCTCCCCACACCTCCCCACCCCCCACTGTCCCTCCCCCCCCACTGTCCCTCCCCTATTTCCCCCCAACAGACCCCAGCGTATAGTGCTCCCCTCCCTGTGTTCATGTGTTCTCATTGTTCAACACCCGCCTATGAGTGAGAACATGCGGTGTTTGATTTTGTGTTCTTGTGTCAGTTTGCTGAGAATGATGGTTTCCAGGTTCATCCAAAGCGGACACCTAACTGAAGCTTCCTGCAGAGTACGCCGTGGTCACTGCTTCGGATGAAAGCAAGGTTCAAGCCACACTCCTGGTGGCCTCGCCGCCTCTCCCTCCGGTACCCGCTGTGGTGAGCCAACCTGGGTTTGTGCAGGGAGCTTCTGACGTCTTCCATTCCCGCTGGCCACCTTTGCCAGGCGGCATCCAGAGCCATCGTCGGAAAGCAGAAATCAGGGCACTTCATGCCTGGCTCGGCCCCGAGGCCGCCTCTCGTCGGCCCTCCTCACCCTAGCCTTCCTGCCCTCGGGTCGTCAGGCCTCTGCCTTGCGCCTGGGTCTTGGGCAGGGACCCTGGAGGATCTGAAGCGGCTCGGGTCCACAGAGCCACCTGCTTCCTGCCAGGACTCTAATTCTTCCTGGAGGACATCACCAACGCTTCTGGTTTCAGGATTGAGTCACACAGATTAAGTTTAACCAAACCTGAACATGCAACCAAAAATCTCCAAGCACACAAGAGCAAAAGCACCACGGATGAGAAGCGGAAGAAACAAGACAAACACGAAAACGCGGGGTGGTCACATATGCCGATTCTGCAGCTGTTGTAGAGAAATCTGTAATTATTGGTGACTAATAGAGATCACCTTTCACTACTATTAGCAGTTGTTTTAGGGTTTATAGAATGCCTCTTTAGCTTCTCCCAGCCTGTCTTTGGTTGAAACTAAGTCACTTACAGAAAGTCTGAGCGTCTCAGCACAGTAACTTCCATTGCCCCTCCTGGCGTTTCTGCCATTGTGGCGATAACTTTACTTGTCCAGAAGCTAGAAACCCCACAATACATTGTGCTTATTTTAGATTAAGTGGTTAATTACCTTTCGTAATTGCTTTAATTTTTAATTTCTAGTAGAGTATTTTTATAAGATACATAAAGTTAAAATTTTAATTTTCTTTTTTGTTTTGTTTTGTTTTGAGACAGTCTTGCTCTATCACCTGGGCTGGAGTGCAGTGGTGCGATCTCAGCTCACTGCAAACTCCACCTCCCAGGTTCAAGCAGTTCTCCTGCCTCAACCTCCGACTAGTGGGACCACAGGTGCGTGCCAGCACTCCCAGCTAATTTTTGTATCTTTAGTAGGGACGGGTTTTCATCAAGTTGGCCAGGCTGGCCTCAAACTCCTGACCTCAGGTGATCTATCCACCTCAGCCTCCCAAAGTGCTGGGATTACAGGCACGAGCCACCACGCCTGGCCATTAAAATTTTAATTTTTAATACAGTAGGGTTTATATTTATAGGGCACATGAGATATTTTGATACAGGCATGTGATGTGTAATAATTATATCAGGGTAAATGTGGTATCTATCACCTCAAGCATTTATCCTTTCATTGTGTTACAAACCAATTATACTATTTTAGTATTTTAAAACATACAATAAATTATGTTGACTCTAGTCACACTGTTCCCCACTCGTCTGGGGCCACTGTTCTATTTTCACGTCATTTTTTAAAATTTTTAGCTCCCACAAATAAGGGAGAACATGAAACGTGTGTCTTTCTGTGCCTGCCTGGCTTATTTCACTTAACATGATGACATCCAGTACCACCTATGCTGTTGCAAATGACAGGATCCCATTCTTTTTATGGCTGCGTAGTACTCCATTGTGTATGTGTACCACATTTTCTTTATCCGTTTGTCTGCTGATGGACACTTAGGTTGCTTCCAAGCCTTGGTGGTTGTGGACAGGGCTGCAGTAAATGTGGAGTGGAGACAGCTCTTTGATCCAAGGGTTTCCTTTCTTTTGAGTATACACCTAGCAATGGCTTTGCTGGATAATATGGTATCTCTATTTTTAGTATTTTTGAGGAACTTTCAAACTCGTCTCCCTAGTGATACTAATTCCCACCAACAGTGTCCAGGGATTTCCTTTTCTCCACATCCTCACCAGCATTTGTGATTGCTTGTCTTTTGGTTAAAAGCCATTTTAACTGGGGTGAGGCGACATCTCATAGTAGTTTTTGTTTGCATTTCTTGGATGATCAGTGACGTTGAGCACATTTTCAGATGTCCGTTTGCCATGTGTATGACTTCTTTTGAGAAATGTCCACCCAGATATTTTATTTTTAAAAATCAGCTTATTAGGTTTTTTTTTTTCCTATAGAGTAGTTGGAGCTCCTTATATATACTGGTTATTAATTCCTTGTCAGATGAGTAGTTTACACATATTTTCTCCCATTCTGTGGATTGTCTCTTCTCTTGCTGACTGCTACCTTTGCTGTGCAGAAGCTTTTTCACTTGATGTGATCCCATTTGTCTATTTTTGCTTTGGTTGCCTGCGCCTGCGGGACATTACTCAAAAAGTCTTTGTCTATTCCAATGTCCTGGAGAGTTTCTCCAGTATTTTCTTTAAGTGGTTTCAAAGTTTGAGGTCTTAGATTGAATCCATTTCGATTGGTTTTGTATGTGGTGAGAGACAGAGTTCTGGTTTTGTTGTTTTACATATGGATATGCAGTTTCTCAACCGCCATTTACTGAAGAGATTATGTTTTTTCCAAAGTATGTTCTCGGCACCTTTGTCAAAAATGAGTTCACTGTAGATGCATGGATTTGTTTCTGGGTTCTCTATTCGTTCCATTGGTCCATGTGTCTGTTTTTATGCCAGTACCATGTGTTTTGGGTTACTACAGCTTTGTAGTATAATTTGAAGTCAGGTAATGTGATGCTTCCCGTTTTGTTCTTTTTGCTCAGGATAGCTTTGGCTATTCTGGGTCTTTTGTGGTTCTATAAAAATTTTAGAATTTTTTCTATTACTGTGAAGAACATGATTAGTATTTTAATAGCATCATTAGTATTTTAATTGCACTGAATCTGTAAATTGCTCTGGGTAGTATAGACATTTTAACAGTATTTATTTTTCCAGTCCACGAACATGGAATATCTTTACTTTTTTTGTGTGTCCTCTTCCATTTCTTTTTTCAGTGTTATATAGTTTACATTGTAGAGATCTTTCACTTCTTTGGTTAATTCCTAGCGGTTTAATTTTACTTGTAGCTGTTATAAATAGCATTGCTTTTTTGGTTTCTTTTTCAGATTGTTTGCTCTTGGAATGTAGATTGCGGGCGTAAGCCACTGTGCCTGGCCTGTATGTTTCTTGTATACCTGTTTTTTTGAGGGTTTCATCATGAAGAGATGCTGAATTTTATCAAATGCCTTTTCTGCATAAATTGACATAATCATATAGTTTTTGTGCTTCATTTTGTTGGCATGATGTATCACATCGATTGATTTGCATATGTTGAACCATCCTTGCATCCCGGAATAAATCCCACTTGGTCATAATGAACGATCTTTTTAATGTGTTGTTTCATTTGGTTTGCTAGTATTTTGTTGAGGATTTTTGCGTCAATGTTCATCGGAGACATTAGCTTGTCGTTTTATTTATTTTTTGTTTTGGTCTTTCATGTGTTTTTGTCTGATTTTGGAATCAGGGTAATACTGGTCCTGTAGAATGAGTTTGGAAGTATTCCTTCCACTATTTTTCAGGACACTTTGAGTAGGATTGGTATTTGTTCTTCTTTCGATGATTAGTAAAATTCAGCAGTGAAGCCATGGAGTCTTGGTCTTCTCTTTGCCGGGAGGCTTTTTATTATGGCTTTAATCTCATTATTTGATTGCTCTGTTCAGGCTTTGGATTTCTTCATGGTTCAATCTTGGCAGGTTGTATGCATCTAGGAATTTATCTATTCTTCTAGGTTTTTCAGTTTATTAGTGTACAGTAGCTCATAGTAGCTTCTAGGGATCCTTTGAATTTCTGTGGTATCAGTTGTAATGTCTCCTTTTTCATCTCTGACTTTATTTATTTGAGTCTTGTCTCCTTTTTTATTAGTCTGGCCAAAAGTTTGTCAATTTTATTTATCTTTTCAGAAAATCAACTTTTAATTTTGTTGAACTTTTGTTATCTTTGTTTCAGTTTCATTTATTTCTGCTGCATTATTTCTTCTGCTAATTTTGGGTTTAGTTTGCTCTTGCTTTTCTAGTTCTTTAAGATGCATCATTAGGTTGTGTTTTGAAGTTTTTCTCCTTTTTTTTTCTTGAGATGGAGTTTCACCCTTGTGGCCCGGGCTGGGTGCAGTGGTGTGAACTCGGCTCACTGCAATCTCTGCCTCCTGGGTTCAAGTGATTCTCCTGCCTCAGCCTCCCGAGTAGCTGGGATGATAGGCAGGCAGCACCACACCCAGCTAGTTTTGTATTTTCAGTAGAGACAGGGTTTCTCCATGTTGGTCAATCTGGTCTCGAACTCCCGACCTCAGGTGATCCGCCCACCTCGGCCTCCCAAAATGCTGGGATTACAGGCGTGAGCCACCGAGCCCGGATTTTATAGTTTTTTTTTTTTTTTTTTTTTTTTTTTTGAGACGGAGTCTTGTTCTTTTGCCAGGCTGGAGTGCAGTGGCACAACCTTGGCTCACTACAACCTCGGACTCCTGGGTTCAAGGGATTCTCCTGCCTCAGCCTCCCGAGTAGCTGGGATTACAGGCACACACTACCACACCCAGCTAATTTTTGTAGTTTTAGTAGAGACGGGGTTTCACCACATTGGCCAGGATGGTCTCAATCTCCTGACCTCGTGATCCACCCGCCTCGGCTTCCCAAAGTGCTGAGATTACTGGTGTGAGCCACCACGCCCGGCCTCTACTTTTTTGATGTAGCTGCTTATAGCTATAAACTTCCCTGTTAGCACTGCTTTTACTGTGTACCATGGGTTTTGGGATGTTATGTTTCCATTATCACTTGTTTTTGTTTTTTTTTTTTTGAGACAGAGTTTCACACTGTCCCCCCGGCTGGAGTGCCGTGGCTCGATCTCAGCTCTCTGCAACCTCTGCCTCCCAGGTTCAAGCAGTGCTCCTGCCTCAGCCTCCCAAGCAGCTGAGATTATAGGCATCCAGCACCACACCCAGCTATTTTCTATGTATTTTTAGTAGAGATGGGGTTTCACTATATTGGCCAGGCTGGTCTCCAGCTCCTGACCTGATGATCCGTCGCTCGGCCTCCCAGGGGGCTGGGATTACAGGTGTGAGCCACTGCGCCCAGCCTGTCATTTGTTTAAATAAATGTTTCAATTTCCTTTTTAATTTCTTCATTGACTCACTAGTCATTCAGGAGCATATTGTTCAATTTTCATGTATTTGCATAGTTTTCAAAATTCCTCTTGTTGTTGATTTCTGGTTTTATTCCACTGTGGCCAGAGAAGATGCTGATATGATTTAATTTTTTTTTTTATTCAGACAGGGTCTTATTCTGTCACCAAGGCTGGCATGCAGTGTTGCAACCGTGGCTCGTTGCAGCCTTGATCTCTTGGGCTCAAGTAATCCTCACACTTCAGCCTGCTAAGCAGCTGGGACTACGGGCACACACCACTATGCCTGGCTAATTAAAAAAAATTGTAGAGACAAGGTCTCACTGTGTTGCCCAGGCTGGTCTCAAACTCCTGGACTCAAGTGATCCTCCCACCTCTGCCTCCCAAAGTGCTGAAATTGTAAGCACAAGTCTCATGCCTGGTCCAGTTTTTTTTGAATTTTTAATAGCTTGTTCTGTGGCTTAATATATGCTCTATCCTTGAGAATGATCCTAGTGCTGAGGGAAAAAAAATGTGTATTCTGCAGCTACTGGATGAAATGTCCTATAGATATCAATTAGGTACATTTGGTCTATATTATAGATTAAGTCTAATTTTTTTGTTGATGTTCTGTGTGATCTGTCCAGTGCTAAAGGTGGGGTGTTGACGTCTCCAGCTGTTATTGCATGGGGATCCATCTCTCTCTTCAGCTCTAATAATATTTGCCTTATATATCTGGGCGTCCCAGTTTTGGGTGCATATAAATTCACAATTGTTGTGTCCTTTTGCTTTATTATAATTACCTTCTTTGTTTTTATACTTTTTGTCTTGAAATCCATTTTCCCTGATATAGGTATAGCTATTCCTGGTCTTTTTTTGATTTCCATTTGCATAGAATGTTTTGTCCATCCTTTTATTTTCAGTCTCTGTGTATCTTTATAGGTGAAGCAAATTCTTGTAGGCAACAGGTCATTGAGTCGTTTTCTTTGTCCATTCAGCCACCCTGTGTCTTTTGATTGGAGAGTTTAGTCCATTTACATTCAGAGTTTTTATTGATAAATAAGGAATTACTCCTGCTATTTTGTTGTTTGTTTTCCGGTTGTTTTGTGGTTGTCTCTTCCTTCTTTCCTTCCTGTGTTCCTTTTAGTGAAGGTGATTTCTCCTGGTGGCATGATTTAATTTCTTGGTTTTTATTTTTGATGTATCTGTTGTATGTTTTTTCAGTTGAAGTTACCATGAGACTTATATACACCTTGAGACTTGCAAAGGTGCCAGCCAAAAGTTCTTATTAAAAAATACATATTTATATTTGATAACATAAATATAAATATTTTTATATATTTTTATAATATAAATATATATTTACATTTAGAATATATATATATATGAGATGGAGTCTCGCTCTGTTGCCCAGGCTGGAGTGCACTGGCCCACTCTTGTCTCACTGCAACCTCTGCCTCCCAGATTCAAGCAATTCTCCTGCCTCAGCCTCCTGAGTACGGGGATTACAGGCGTATGTCACCACACCCAGCTAATTTTTGTGTTTTCAGTAGAGATGGGGTTTTGCTGTGTTGGCCAGGCTGGTCTTGAACTCCTGACCTCGGCCTCCCAAAGTGCTGGGATTACAGGTGTGAGCCACCACACCTGGCCTAAAATATGTTTTGAAATATACTTTCAGTGGGTAAAAAAAAAATAAATAAATTTAGGATTGTTTTCTTTTGGTTTTAAAAAATGTCTTTCATCTTGTGTTGTTTCCTACAAGAAATCTATATTGTTTTCATTGTTTCTTTGCATGTCATGAATCTCTCTTCCTCTGGCGCTCTTAAGATTTTCTCTTTGCCGCTGGTTTCCAGCCATTTGACGGCGACATAACTTCTAGTTTCTTCCTGTTTCTTGTGCTTTGTTTTGTTGATCTTCTTGCATCTGCGGTTTTATATTTTTCATCATATTTGAAAATATTTTAGACATCGTTTTTAAAGTGTCTTCCCCCGCCTCTGCTCCTCCGGGGCCTCCACTTGCACATAGTCAGGCAGTGGGACTTCTGCTGAAGCTCGCTGATGCCCTTTTCTTTTCAGTCCTTTATGTTGTTGTTTTGTTCTGTGTTTCACGTGACATAGCTTTTGTTGCTGTGTGTTCAAATCCATTAATCTTTCCTTCTGCAATCCCTCATCTTCCGTTGATCTCATCCAGCGTATTTTCTTCTCAGGCACAACACTTTTTATCAGTAGAATTTGGCAAGGATTTTTTGCTATCTTCCACGCCTCTGCTTACCATCTTAATCTTTCCTGTAGCTACTCGAACACGCGAGATGAAGGTTAATCACTGTTTTAATGTCCGTTCCTATCAGTTCTGTCCCGTCGGTCGTTCCGGGGTCAGCTCCGGGTGGCTCTCTCCTGTCCCGTCGGTCGTTCGGGGTCAGCTCCGGGTGGCTCTCTCCTCACCGCAGGAGTTATTTCCTTGCTTCTTCGCATGCCTGGTAATTTGGATGCACACAGTGCAAGGTTCATCTTGTGTGATTATGTATATTTTTGTGTTGCTAAAAATATTGTTTAGTTTTTTCCAGGAAAACAGTTACATCCCTTGGAAACAACTCCATCCTTCCGAATCCTGTGCTTGAGCTCCAGTATGTGGGACCAGGGCAGAGTTTAATCCATGAGGAAGGTTTTTTCTCGACTACTGAGGCTAGACTTCTGAGTACTCCCGTCAATACCTTGTGAATTGAGCTTTTCTAATTCACAAGATATTGACGGGAGTACTCAGAAGAGTCATCATGCCAAGCTAACTGGCATTTGGGCTGGGCGTGGGGGCTCACACCTGTAGTCCCATCACTTTGTGAGGCTTAGGTGGGTGGATCGCTTCAGCCCAGGAGTTCAGGATCAGCCTGGGCAACATGGTGCAACACTGTGTCTACAAAAATACAAGTTAGCCAACTGTGGTGGCATGTGCCTGTGATCCCACCACTTGAGGCTGAGATGAGAGGATCACCTGTGCCCCGGGAGGTTGCAGCTGCAGTGAGCCAGGATCGCAGCACTGTACTCCAGCTTTGGTGGCAGTGAGACCCTCTCTCTGAGGTCAGGCGCTACTGAGTACTCCAGTCAGTACCTGGTGACTTAGGGCCGGGCGCGGTGGCTCACGCCTGTAATCCCAGCACTTTGGGAGGCTGAGGTGGCTGGATCACTTGAGGCCAGGAGTTCAAGACCAGCCTGGCCAACATGGTAAAACCCTGTCTCTACTAAAAATACAAAAATTAGCCAGGCGTGGCGGCACGCACCTGTACTCCCAGCTACTCGGGAGGTTGAGGCAGGAGAATTGCTTGAACCCAGGAGGAGGCTGCAATGAGCCAAGATTGCACCACTGCACTCCAGCCTGGGCAACAGAGTGAGACCCTGTCTCAAAAAAAAGAAAAAAAAAAACTTGGCAAATTAGGAGTTTCTACTGTGGGTAATTAGAACCGGCACTATTCCCACATGAACAGCATTCCTCCCAATCCTACAGGGTGGTTCTTACTTGGACCTTTTCCTGTAATCCAGCCCTTTTTCTGATACACATGCGAGTCAGCAATCAGCCACATGCTGCAGGAGGACCCTCTGCTGGTCGCCGAAGCCCAGTCTCCGCACAGCTTGCTCCTCCAGGGCTTTCTCGGACCTCGGCCACCTTGGCCTCCCTGATCTCCAGCTCTCTCTCCTTGCCCCAGGGAGACGACCAGGCCCGGCCTTGGGTAGACACCGTTGCCTGGACAGTCTCCCAGGTAGGTGACTGCAGGCTTCCTGCATTTGGCTCCTGCCTTTTGAGGTTCCCCGTCTCTCCCGGGCTGAGGTTCAGGATCTATAGGGCTGTGACTTCATACATTCTGCCTAGTCTGTTGTTCCTGGTGTTGTCATACCAAATGGGAGGGCAAATCCTGTTCCTGTTTCTTCATTCTGTCCAGAAGTAGAAGTTCCTAGAACAAGGCTGAAGATTAATGAGCTCATTAGCCAGCTCAAAAGGTATGAAATGAAATGTGAAAATAGACCAATGAATGTACAAAGAAACAAGTAACGGATCTGAGCAGAAATTAGTCAATGAGAAAACAAAATATCAAAACTAGCAAAGCTAAACATTTACTCTTCTAGGAAAGACTAATAATAATGAAAATAACAAAAACAGCTCATTCAAGAAAAATGAAGACACAAATAACTATGTACGTGACGCAGGACAGGCAAGCCCCAAGGCGGGCTTAGCAGGGGAGGGTCCAGATCCACCCAGGGCAGAACTCAAGGGTGAGCCGGGAGTGTTACTGGTGCAGGTTCTTGGTGTTTTGAACAAAGAATTGGACAAAACACACAAACAAAGCACCAAAAAAAAAAAAAAAACCCCACAGATTAATTAAAAGAAAAGTACCCTCCACAGAGTGGGAGTGGGCTCAAGCAACTGGCACAAGAGCCCAGTTACAGAAAGTTTGGGGTTACTCTCTGGAGGTTTCCCGTTGCTTACTCGGTGTATGCTCTATGGAAATGAAGTAGTGGCCTGTGATCCGTCTGCTTGGCTGTGGGAAGTGACCCATTAGGGGCTGGCGTGACTGACGGTGTTACACTCCCGTGCAAACGAAGGCTTGGCCCATGGCCACCCTGCCTGGCTGCAGGAGGGGACTCAGCAGAGGTACTTTGGATTTTTCATCCGCCACTCAGAAAAAACCGGGAGGGGTTGCAAAGGGAGTAGTAGCCTCTGGTCCTTTGGTTACTTGGGCATGGCAAGTTGGGGTTTTCCTTCTGATTGAGTTCTAGGAAGTCAGTGTGGAGTGGCCTTAGGTTCCTGACTCCAGACCCTATTCGCCTGCCTCAGTAAGGTGGCTGCTTCGGGGGCCAGGCTCCGCACAGGCGATGTGCCGAGAGCAGGGCCCCCCGCGGGCGGTGTGCCGAGAGCAGGGCTCCCCGCAGGCTGTACACTGAGAGCAGCAGCTCAGGGCAGGTCTGCAGTCAGGTTTGTACCCAGTTTTAATTACATGTAGATTAAGGGGCGGCTTATGCAGACATTTCTAGGGAAGGGGTAGTAACTGTTGGGTCGTGGGGTCATTGCCATGGAAGGGGGAGGTAATGCCCAGGTGTTGCCATGGCGGTGGTAAGCTGAGATGGCACTGGTGGACGTGCCTTATGGAAAGCAGCTTCTGCCCTGGCACTGTTTCAGCTAGTCCTCAGTTGGGTCCAGGGTCCGAGTCCCACCTCTGACCTCGTAAGGAGTTGTTACGGGTCGTACTGTGTCCTCCCCAAACCTACGTGTTAAAGTCCTGACCCCCAGGACTTCGGAATGTGCCGTCATTTGGAAACAGGATGTTTGCGCGTGTGAGTAGTTAAGAGGGAGTCACTAAGCCAGGGACTGGTGTTTTTATAAGAAGGAGAAATCTGGACACAGAGACAGACGGGTGTCAAGGGAAGGCGATGTGAGGGCACAAGGAGAAGATGTGCAAGCCAAGGAGAGGCTGAAATAGACCATCCCTCACAGCCTCAGAGGGAGCCCGTCCCGCCATGCCTGATCTGGGACCGTGGCCTCCGGAACGGAGGGGACCAGTGTCTGCTACTGAAGCTGCCAGCTGTAGTGCTTTGCCGTGGCTGCCCCCGCAAGCTCATGCAGGGGTGGAGAAGCCAACATTGCCGCAGGCATCATGTAAATCAAGACAGTGATATGCCAACGTCATGCCAAGGTAGCTGATATTAGGGTCGGGCCTGGTGGCACACGCCCGTAGTGCTAGCACTTTGGGAGGCTGAGGTGGGTGGTGGATCATTTGAGCCCAGGAGTTTGAGACCAGCCTGAGCAACATGGCAAGACCCCATTGCTACGAAAAAATACAAAAATTAGCCGGGCATGATGGCTCACACCTGTAATCTCAGCACTTTGGGAGGCTGAGGCAGGCGGATCACTTGAGGTCAGGAGTTTGAGACCAGCCTGGGCAACATGGCGAAACCTCACCTCTACTAAAAATAAGAAAAATTAGCCGGCTGTGGTGGTGTGCGCCTGTGGTCCCAGCTACTTGGGAGGCTGAGGTGGAAGGATCACCTGTGCCCAGGGAGGTTGAGACTTCAGCGAGCCGAGATTGCAGCACTGTACTCCAGCCTCGGCAATAGAGTAACACCTTGTCTTGAGAAAAAAAAATAGTTGACATTTTAGGTCAAACAGACAAATTCTTTAAATAAACAAAATATTATAATAAAACTTCCAGTGGAAATAGAAAACCTGCATGGTATTATTATCATAGAAGTCACAGAAATTAAAACAGGAGTGAAAAAAATTTCCCACAAAGGGAACCGCAGGCCCAGGCGGTTTCATCAGTTGCATCTACAAGTGCCTCAGGGGTGATTTTAGATAACAGACAAAGAGGAAGCAGGCTCAGCCTCACCGCTGTGGCCGCAGCAGCCTCCTGAGGCCCCTGCAGGATCAGCTCTGCAAGGTGTGACTGGAAGGGAACAGGAAACAGAAAGCTCAGACACTCCACAGAGAAGCCACCCACACGGCTGGTGAGGAAACGAGGTTTTCAACGCCACTAGGCAGCAGATAAATGCACATTTCAACCTCAAAAAGACTCCACTACGCACCCACCAGAGTGGCTAAAATTAAAGACAGCAGTGCCGTGTGCTGGAGAAGGGGTGAGGCCGTGGGGCTCACAAGCCGCGGTGCACAGCTGGAGTGGCACCGCCCCCTTAGAACACGGGCGACACGTACTGGAGCTCAGCACCCACGCACCATGACAGCCACGTCCCCCCGGGTCTGCCCCAAAAGCAGGCACAGCCACCTGCACGATCTGATCCCCAACAGCCCCAGTTCATGCCCTGGAATGCCACATGGGAGAAAGTTACAATGAGCACCCCTTGCGACCACACAGATGGACACCAGGCAGAGCCCAGCCCAGGAACCCAGGAACCAGCGCTCCCGGGGTGACTGTTCGTGTGTGGGACCTGGACCCAGTGACCCATGGCAGGGTCCACCCCCATGCTTTTCACCGAGGGCCCCGTGGGGCCGAGGTCCGTCTGTAGCTGGCGCAGGTGCTTTGTGCTGCAGCACGGAAGCACGTAGGGCCTGTTGAGCTGTACAGGGTGCAACTGCCTCAGCGCTGTGGGGAAACTGCACAATAACAAGTTTTTAAAAAGCACCTGCCGGCCGGGCGCAATAGCTCATGCCTGTAATCCCAGCATTTTGGGAGGCCGAGGGGGGTGGATCACTTGAGGTTAGGAGTTCAAGACCACCCTGGCCAACATAGTAAAACCCTGTCTCTACTAAAAATACAAAAATTTACTGGGTGTGGTGGCAAGCACCTATAATCCCAGCTACTTGGGAGGCGGAGGCAGGAGAATTGCTTGAAACCGGGAGGCAGAGGTTGCAGTGAGCCAAGATGGCACCATGGCACTCCAGCCTGGTGACAGAATGAGACTCCGTCTCAAAAACAAAAACAAAAACGTGCCTGCTTCTTGGTGCGCCAGCTGAGTCCAGCCGGCAGGACAGAGGCCACTTGGACATCACGACTGAAAGTTACCAAGGGAAATGGTAGGATATGGGGGAGGTGGGCGCCTCCCTCAGAGACGTCCAGGTCCAGCCCCAGAACCGCGGGTGTGACCCTACGTGTTGGAGTGGACTCTGTGGCCGCCAACATACTTGGGACCTCGGACGGGAGATGGTGCCGGGTCATCGGCTGGGGCTGACGGAACCACGGAGGGTCGGGGTGAGGATCAGGGCTATGACCAGGGAGGCAGAGGTCAGGGTGAGGTGAGGAAGGGGCCAGCAGCCCAGGAATGCAAGAGAACAGCTCTCGAGGCGGCAAACCAAGGACCGGGGCTGCTCACACCTCTGCGGTGCCCAGGGAGGCCTGGTCTGGACTTCCGGCCTTTAGAACCGTGAGAGAACATGCTGCTTGAAGCACAGACGCTGTGGGGCTTGTGGCTGGACGACACTCATGCGGTGGGCTTTTCCAGGACCCACGTCTCTGTGGAGGCTGCTGCCTCAGAAGCGCCGTGGACCACAGGGCTTCACGTCCCCTCGGGTCCTGTGCCTTCTTCAGGAAAGGGGTAAACCGTGTGGTCCGTCAAGACCTCCTCCTGGTTTCCCTCCACTGCATAGGTTACTCCTGGAAAGCAGCCCCTGCTTCATCAGGGTTCCATAGCTGCACCCATCGCGGGCTGCACCCTCTTCCTTCCTCCAGGATCCTGGCCTGCGGGGCTCCCCAGGGCCAAGGCCAACAGACCCCTCTCGATGCCACTCCAAAGACCCGACAGCCACCAGACTGGCTTCTACGGGGCTATGTGCGGCAGGCATTTCACAAGGGTATGTGTTCTTGTTTTCCTGGGCTAATAAACTCTGGTCTAAAGAAAACCTCTTCTATAAAATATAGGAAACCTCTTTAAAATTTTTTTCTCCTCGTTATTAAAGAAAACCTCGTCTATACAATGAGGGGCCAGTGCAAAGGGGTGGCGGCAGAAGCTCCTTCTGGACACTGGCTGCTCTGGGAAGACCAGTCCCACCCAGGTACGGAACCCGCCAGCTGTGATCAGGATGCTGCCGTTCCACCATATGTGACCCTGGGCCCTTGCCATGTCAGACATCTGTGTCACAGATGCTGGCAACAGCTTCGAAGGCTTTGACACATCCTAAAATCGACAGGCGCTTGGAACATTTCTGAGTCCCACCTCGTAATCATCATGTAAGACATGGCCTTGATGTTATGAAGAAATCTCAAGGAAATCCAAGAGAAAAACACAGAACTAAACTGCTTATCAGGATGAATGACAAACCCTTCAAGTGCATTTCAAGTCGCACAGCAGGAGCCTCTGTTGGGGAGTGAGGGTTCAGGGTTCCTGTGAGCTGGGATCCGCCTGAGGCTCAGTGCTGGTCACTCTTGAAACTGTCTGTTTGCAGGAATGCCGGCCCACGGGGCAGAAAGTCAAGACTCAGCAAGTGCTGGTCCTAAAGCTGGAAGGACTTTCAAGACCTCATTCCCCAAACTCATTTTATTTAAACTTCTGATCATCTTAAAAGAGGGAGAGGCAGGCGCCCCAGCAACCTCTTAGGAGTAACTGACACACGTGACTCGCAGTGTCTTCAAAGCAACAGTCTGCAACTTGCTGCTCTTTAAACAGCGCAAGACTGACAGTCGGCAGCAGCTGGTCCATGCGTAATGCCCTTTGCAGCCCAGATGAAAATGGCACTAGAGGGCCACTGGACACCAGCGCGCTGACTTCAGAAGCAGATGCAGTGTGCGACGGGCACATGCCCCTTCTGGGGCTCTGCCATGGTGCTTCCTGGAAACTCAGGTTAAGCTGACTCTGCTCTCAGGCTGATGAGACTCTTGCACCCACCTTTGCTCAGCATGCCAGCCCAAATGGAAGAGCAGGTGCTGTGGCAAAACTGAGTCCTTTCTTGTAGCAACTGTTTTTGATACTGAAACTGAAAAGCGAGAGTAGCAAAGCTTTCCACAGAGCCCCTGCTAGTTAGGCACGGCTTCGGCTGCTGATGCAAGGGCTAAATGATGCTATTTCTGTGGGAACTGGGCACAGGCACTGACCCACTGCGGGATGTGCCCCAGGAGGCAGAGGAAATGCTGGGAGTGGCACCTGATGTGGCCAGCGTCCCCCAGGCAAAGCCAGGCGCTGGAGTTCATCGGAGGAGTTCGGTGAGATTCCTTTCCCATGTGCTTAGGTGCTGGCAACAGGAAACGCTAGGTGAAGCCTTACAGAGTACAGCCAGTTGTGTGTTTTATAAAGAAAGGCTCCCCTCCCCCAGAGACAATTAAATAAAATTACAGGTGTGGAAGGGACACCCTCCACCACACCCCACCCTAGTAATCTGGCAAAGGCATGGCCCATGTGGGTGAGGTCCATTGAACGTTTAAAACTTCCTGTTTCTCTGATGCCTCAACTTCTCCAGACTGGCTGAGTCCCTGCACCCGTGATGGGCCAGCTCTCCTGTGACCTCCTGACCTTCAAACACACCAGTGAAGCCCCTCATACCTTCTGCTTTCCCCACTTCCAATTTGTCTGAGGGTCCACCCTATCTGCCCTGCCTGTGCAGCCATTGCCCCTGCACCTGCCAGATCCCCTAGAGGGGCTGGTGCCTCCCATCTGAGACCTGTGCCTCTAATAAACCCTGACCGTTCATCCGCTCTCCCAGCCGCCCTCACAGACCCCACTTAGAACACGGCTAAGGAACACATCATGGGCCATGTATGCTTATTTCTTTTCCTGTGCCAACTCATCCAGTATCTTCCCATTTTCATTGATAAAACTAACAGATGACAACTCAACCCAGTGCACTTCTTTCCAGTTGAGTGAAGTTTAAGTCACCTTAACTATAAACGATGAGATGTATCTAATCTGAAGAGAAAGCAGAGTGTACAGAAACGTCACTGTCACCCGCGGGCCCCGAGAGCATCTGGGTTTGGTTCTCAGCTGAACAAGCATCCTGCAATTGTGTGTCTCGTCCATTTAAGTGGACACATGGAACAGGCCTCCTGCAGGTCCGGGGCTCTGGGCAGGGTTCCTGAAGCCCCTCAGCCGCGAGGAAGCCAGGCCCACCAGAGGGGCGCCTGTTCCAGAAACACGAGGATGAAAGCTATGTTAATGCCAAAGGAGGCTTAGAGCAAGGAAAGGACCAAGAATATAAAAAGATTCTGTATTTAGGGGATGGGCGCGGTAGCTCACACCTGTACTCCCAGCACTTTGAAAGGCCGAGGCGGGTGGATCACTTGAGGCCAGGAGTTCGAGACTGGTCTGGTCAACATGGTGAAATAGCGTCTCTACTAAAAATATTAATACAAAAAAGCTCGATGTGGTGGCACACACCTGTAGTCCCAGCTACTTGGGAGGCTAAGGGGAGAATCATGTGAATGTGGGAGGTGGAGGCTGCAGCGAGCTGAGGAAAAAAGGAAAAAAATCCCACGAAAACTGACTTCAGAGATGATTAAAGCTTGCTGCGCACTGGGTCCTGTAGTTCTCCACTGTCTTTGAAAACACACCTTTCTACCTCATTCCTCCTCTGCCTCGACTTAGGGCAAGACAGGCTTGACCTGACGGGTCACGGCCCAGCACAACCATTCAGCCTTAAATAACTGAAATGCCAAGGATTTAAGAACACTCAAGACTCAGGGGCTTGGGAGAGGCTCTTTCAATTTGCTCTTTTAATGCATCAGTAAATCCGTATTATGTATTACTTTCTGGAAAAGAGTTAAACTCAAATATCTGGAATACTTTCCATTATTATACCAGGTCAAGAAAAATGCCACAGCCAGAAAAATTTATTTTAAAATAGAAACATACATACATAAAGTTTTAAAACAATCACCTCTCAAACAAAACAGGAAAGAGCCTTTGATCCCAGAGTCCACACGGAATGAATTCCATACGTGTCTGAAAGTCACATAAGGAGCACTTAAAAACCACCTGAAATGGATATCCGACAGCCCCCTTGCCTGCAAGGGCTCCCGCGCCTGCCAGCGTGAGGACACGGCCGACCCCCAGCGGACACTCATGCGCCGGCAGCCACCATAGCTCAGGGTGACTGGCAGCGCCCAGCTCGGTGACCGAGACAGATGTTCACACGTTGAAGGGGGGGCATCGTAAGCGCATCCAGCTCCAAATCTGAAGACGTGAAGGGAACCTGGGAGGGGTCTGAGCAATGTCCAAAGGGATTTTGGCAATACAGAAGAGGCAATGCCTAGGAATTCCGCCAGATGCTTCCAAAAACACTCACTGACAATTCAAGGTGCACTTGCCGCAAGGGTGGGCGGCCTTCAGTCCGCGTGGGGTGTCCGTGTGGCCTCCTCATAGGACTCCCCGAACTCGTTCACTCTGCGTTTATCCACAGGATAAAGCCTGCAATGACACCCACGAGCAAATCAGCATACCTCACTGCGGGAGCTGCCCGTAACCTAAGAGAACGCGGTGCCCTTGACTCATTTTCCAGTAAGCTGCCAGCCAGCAAATCAGCTAAAAGGTTGAATCCGCAGAAGTTTTACTGCAGACAGGCTGAGGAGGGATTTCTGAGTTGTGTTTTGTTCAGGCAGCCAGGCCAGTGCCCTGCTCTCACGGAAGGGAAGCCTGGCTGCAGGGCAACACGGAGGCTGCACTGGCTGCCTTCTGCAAACTGTGCAGCCATGAAGACTCCAGTGATCAGACAGAAACGGCCACGTTCGGGGACGGTCTCATCAGCTGTGGACGCCTGGCAGGGCACTGCTGCCTCTGATCCTGAGAGGCCCAGCGGCCTTGCCAATATGCCCCCTGCTTATGGACGAAGCAGCTGTGGGGTGAAGGGCACGGCCAGGCAGCTCCGCACAGCCACGGACAGCGCGACTACAGGGTTTCTGCTTCAAAACAAACCTGCTGCCCACAAAGGGCCCTGTGGTCCTGGCCAAACACTGTTTGCAGGCCTGGAGCCCGCAACACACAGAGCCTGAGCGTGGCAGTTTCAGGCACGCCCTGGGCCACCTGCGAGGATCTGGGAGCTGCCTGAAGGGCTCAGGTTGAGATGGGACCCCGAAGAGTGACAACCACACCAGGTGCAGCAGCGTTCAGGGCCCCGTGGCTCGGACAACCTAGGGGATCCGAGAAGGGTGAACAGGGGACCAGGGCCACGCCCCACGAGAGTGTCAGTGTTGTTGATGGGGAAAGAGCCCTTCCTGCTGAGACATAGGCCTGGGCCCTCACAAGATAGCAAGGGGGTGGGTGGGGAGGTGAGTGAGTTGGCAGCCGGCCGCTAGGCCTGGAGAGCTAGGAAAGGGGGCCCGCCATGCGCCACCATGTGGATGTGCCAACTGCATATGGACAAAGGGTTAAAACAAACAGAACAATGCCAGCCTCACACTGGCTGGGACAGGGGTTGTGAGCCACGTGGTGAGGCTGCGTGTGGAAACAGGGAGAGGATGACAGCCCTGTGTTCTCCAAGGGACAGCACCCCAGACCCAGGCAGGACTGGCCAGGACAGCCTGGGGGAAAAGGAAGAGGGAACCCCAAGGGCCAGAGAAAGGACACAGCCAAGAGGCTCTGAAACACTTGGCAGCAGGCCCTGGGGGTGACACTCACTCCTTCCATCCCTGAACAATACCCTGGGCCAGGACTGGAGGTGAGGGCAGTGCCTGCAGGGGTTGGGATACACCCTTCCCAAGCTGAGCCCTGCCCGAGACACCCCAGATCCCTGGCACCTACCACTGGCAAGGCACAGAGCTGGAGGCAGCTTTTGCTGACAGAGAGGTCAGATGTCAGCCCTGGAGGGGAAGTCGGAGGCCCAGGGTAGGGCCTGAGCCTCTGCATAGCTGTCAGCCTTCAACCTGAAGGCCAAGCTGGGATGTCCACACAAGTTAGTCTTCAGAGGCCCTGGTGGCTGGTTTAAGGGGTGTGGCCAGTTTTTAGGTGAGCAAGTTCTCCAGTGATGTTCTGCCCTGCAAGGACACACAGCCCAAGAGTGGCCCAGAGCCTGTTCCCAACGCTGGAGACCTGGGCCCCAGGACAGCCGGCCAGACACTTTGAGGCTAGCACCAGGCATGCATTAGAGTTAAGCTGTGGTACGGTTTCTGTTCTCAATAGCGATGGCAGTGAACAGGTAAACAGCTTAAGGAGAGAAATCTGCTTCAGTGGCTAATCAATAATTCACACAGAAACTCAAATTTCTAAAGCACAGCGAGGAGACAGAGCTGGAAGTTTCTCGCTGTGTCACATCATGGGCGATTGGAGCCCAAGTGCAGACAACACAGGAAAAATCGCCACCTGCAAAGCATCTTTCTCCCCAAATGCACAAACAGGCGCAGGGTGCTGTGACAGCCGCCATCCACTGAGCAGCAGTGCCACGCCGCTGAGATGGACCAAGAGCTGAGCGCACTCACCACCGCTGGTACAGGTAGACCAGAAACACCACATCGTCCCGGAAGCAGGCCAGCCGGTGAGACGTGGGCATGGTGACGATGAAGGCAAAGACATCGTCGATGAAGGTGTTGAAAGCCTGCAGGGCCAGACAGGAGGGACAACCTCAGCTGCTGATGGAATCCTATTGTTTTGGTGACCTAACCAAGCAAACAGCTTTTGGCAGATGATTCTAACTGGAACTCCTCCCAAAAAGAGCAGAAAATGGGCAATTGGAGAAGAGGCCCTTTGCTCCCTCATGGGCTCCCCCCAGCCACAGGCACCCGTTATCGGGGAACCCAAAGAGAAGGGCCTGAAACCAGAGCCAAGGGCAGAGCCGCCTGACTGCCTGAGCACTGCCTTTCCTCTGGAGCCTGTAACTGACTTCTGAAAAGTCAGAATCCCATCACATTAACTCAGCTTGGCCCACAGCACTAAGCACTTCTAATCCCACAGCGCCAAAAGGGCCTCCACGGCTCTGCAGTGGGGAATGGCCACGACCCATGGTGCTTGATTCCTGCCAGGGAGGCCTGAATCCACTGTCCCCAGGCACCGGTTACTGGGCCACAGGGGGTCTGTGTCTTGACACACTTGCTAAGAAGAAACATAAAAACTAAAAAGAAAACCGAATCTGTGACTCCAAGTGAGAGAACCCAGTCTTTCAGGTCTGAAGTTATTCTATGGCTCCTCACTGTTTTTAAAGGAGCCTCCTCAATATTTTTCAGTGACAGGGATGGCCGCAGAGGCACTCTGGGCAGAGGCGGTCCCTGTAATGCTGTTGGCTGGAAGATGCCCTTGCTCACACTCTGCTCAGTGAGGAGAAGGGACTCTTCAACAGCTGTCGCACTCACTTTGTAGGTGAAGGCCTTCCAGGGCAGATGTGCCACCGACTTCAACTGAAACAGGAGGAACAGGCACAGGTCAGCTGCAGGCAGCACGGGAGGAGGGGGCGTGGGTGGCATGGGAGAAGGGGCCTCGGGTGGCACAGGAGGAGGGGGGCAAGGGCAGCACGTGCCACCTTACCTTGTAGTTCACAAAGAGCTGGGGCAGCATGAAGAGGAAGCCGAAGGCATAGACCCCTGCAGAAAGACAGACAGCACTCACGGGTGTGGAGGACCAGGCTGCCACGTCCACGCAGAGCGGGCAGAAAACAAGGCCTGCTAGCCAGACAACTTCAGAGTTCCTCATGTTGTGAAGTAGCTCTCTGGCTGGGAAGTTTACAACCACTTTGGAGAGCAAAGCTCTTTTATTTACTAATCAGTGTAACTGCTGTCCGTGGGGTCGAGTGAGTATGGGCACTGGAGCACCCTGGGGCTGTGAGGACACGGCCTCCTGACCTGCAAGCTCTCACCCCAGGGGTCAAATATGGGACTCTCACCCAGGAGGATGGCGGTCCGGGACCCACCTGCTCTGCAGCAGACAGGCCCTTGCCCTTAATGCTCATGAGACCACTTCCCAAAGAGACCACAAAGCGGCAATCGGGGCTGGTCTGGTGGGGCAGGGGAGGCACACAGCGGCCATGCAGCTGGAATTGCCACCTGGGGCAGGTGGGGGTGAGCGGGCCTCCCAGGACATGTGGCCCCCAGCAGAGGGCCCCGTGGGGGTCTCCACAGTGCATCGGCAGGAGGGGTGCACTGTGCACAGGGGCCTGGTGCTTCCACTTGCTCTAAGGAGCCAGATGTGGATGGTGGTGTTTTAATGCTTGTTTGTTTTCATGAAGAAAACAGACAACAGTCCCGCACCACACGACAATGTTTTGATCTGAGATGGACCACATATGCCAGGCTGGCTGCACCACACAGGCTGGTGTGGAGTGGCTGCAGCATCTGGGTGTAAGAGCACTCCTGCCGCTGTACAAGGACCTGTTTCTCAGAACCACTGTTCTGAAGCCACGGAGGGCTTCATCTGCTCACAGCCTGGGGGGAGCTCTGGGCACTGCAGAGGTGCCTGAACCCCCGGGGTGGGGAGGGATTAGCCTCGAATCACAGGGGCGTCTGCCACACTGGGTTCAATGCAAGCACGATTATGTTGGTGCCCGCCGTAAACACTGCGACCGAAGCAGGGAAGCATAAGAACTCACCGTTAACAAAACTGTTGATTAACCAGGAGTACCAGCTGAAAAGGAAAAAAATCGAGTTGTAACTTTGAAAAGTCCCATTTCTCGCATAGCTTAGAATCTGTATTAAATCGACTAAAAATAAATCCTTCATTAAAAATCCTCTAAAAACACCCAGGTGCTCTCAAGGCAGCTGGGCAGCAGGGCTGAGCCTGAGTCTCAGGCTGGAGAGAGAATGGAACACCCCTGCCCGGGTAGCAGAGGCTGGGGGCTCCAGGACCCTCTCAGCTCATGGTCAGCCCCCCTCCCGGGGAACCAGAGGCAGGGGTCTCTGGGAACCTCTCAGCTCAGGGCCAGCACCCTGCCCAGGCAGCAGAGGCCAGGGGTTCTGGGACTCTCTCAGTTTAGGGTCAGCAGCCCCGCCAGGGCAACAGAGGCGGGGTGCTCCGGGACCCCACTCAACTCAGGAACTCAGGGCCAGCACCCCACCCAGGCAGCAGGGTCCAGGGGCTCCGGGACACCTCTCAACTCAGGGCCAAACCTCCCATGAAGCCTGGTGGCCAGAGTCAGCCTCTCATCATCTACACCTTAGTGGGGAGGACACCGAGGCCCGGGGCCCACCATGAATAGCAGCAGGCACTCGCCCAAGTGCCCTGGCCCCGAGCTGGCCCTCTGGGCGTGGTACTCTGGCTCAGTCATCCAGTGGCTTTCTCGGGGGAAGGCGTAGCAGGTGGACTGTGTGCAGCCTCCTACCTCTTATACTTGATGTTCAGGAGTGAATAGACAGCACCCCCGATGCAGAGAGGGTACAGCAGGTAAGACAAGCATTTCATGGCCTGCAGGGAACAAAGTGGGCTTCCAGTTAGAGTCCCAAACGCCAAGTCTCTGTAAACGCACTGCAGGGAACTCACTGTGAGAGGGACAGACAGAACAGGCTACAGCGCTGGCTGCTGGGCAGGGCAGCACACAGGGCACTGCGCATGCGCCACAGCCCCAGGAGGCACCGCACACGCCAGAGCCCAGGTGTAACTGCAGGCTCTAGCTCACCACAACGGATCAATTCTGCCTGCTCGAAAACCATCAGCCCACAACAGACCAATACACGTAACAGATACCTGAAAAAACTGCCTTTTAAGTAACGCAGTTGAATTGCTAGCTCCATCTATTCTGATTTCAGCTTTACAACTCAATAAATGTTTGATAGAAACTGGTGAACATTAAACCAAACTAAACTCATTCCTGTGCAGAAACGTTCTATTAAATCAAACTGAGACTTCCAGCTCCCCCAACAGCAACGGGGAAAGGTGACGCCCTGTGCTGGGCAGCAGAAGCCGGGAACTCTGGGGCCCCTCTCAGCTCAGGGCCAGCATCCCCCTCTCCAGGCAGCAGAGGCTGGGGCTCTGAGACCTCTCTCAGTTCAGGGTCAACACCCCCAACTTGGGCAGCAGAGGTTGGGTGCTCCAGGACCCCTCTCAGCTCTGGGGCAGCAGAGGCTGGAAACTCTGGGACCCCTCTCAGCTCAGGGCCAGCACAGCACCCAGGCAGCTGGGGCCCTCTCTCCAGGCCACTGTGCTGCTGCGGCTGTGATGGGCTTGCTGACAGTAAATGGTACCCAGCAATCACAGCAGACACCATGGCCTGTGCCAGCTACCTGGCGAACGTGACTCACAAAGGATGAAAACATCCTACTGTAGGGCGACGCAGGCGGGCCTTGTCTGCCAGGGTCGGGGAATGAGAGTCTCTGGGAGCCATGCCCTTCCCAGTCAGAAATGTGGGTTTTACGTGTTCGCTCTCGGGATCCCTGCTCAGGGTGGGCTGCCCTGCACTCCACGGAGACTCGCTGTGAGCAGTGGCAGCACGAGCCCCATCTCCGAGGGTGCTGGATCTGCCTGGATGTACGTGCCGCGAATCGCACAGACTTACCTGAGTATCATACTCCTCGGTCTTCCTCTCGGATTCGCTGTAAGTGCCAAACTGGTGTGAAATTAAATACAGTGATGTCAACAGACTCAGAAGGCATCGGAGCACAGCTGAGCTGTGACTAAGGAGCCCCTCACACGGCTGCAGAGCTGACCCAGGCCTTGCTCTCGTCCTTCAGAGCCACCCACAGATGGCGCTCCGGTCCTGACCGGGCGAGGAGAGACCCGAGGACAGGGATGTGCAGGGATCCTTCCCGCCTCACCCTGGCCCTGGGTCCCGCAAGCCACACAAGTGGGGGCAGCGTGGCCTCATTCATGTTCCTCTCGTGGTGGCTCGGCTTTCAGTGCCTCTGTTTCAGTAAGAATGCCACGGAGTGCACAGGCACACTCGGCCCTGCTCTGACTGCGTCAGTGAGAACGCCAGAGTGCACAGGCACACCCGGCCCTGCTCTGAACCAGCCAGCTGGGAGGAGCCACAGGGCAAGGCCGGAACACAGTGGCTGTGCCCCATCTGCTGGGCTTTCTGCCCTCCCTCTGCCCACAGCACGGAAAAGCGGGCAGTGACTGCTGAGGGTCCGTCTGTGGTGTGGAGTCTCAATTCCAGCTCTGCCCCAGGCCTCAGCTGCCTGGGGGCCTTATCAGCGCTGGGCACTGGGGCAGCCACCAGCTCAGGGCGGAGGCTTGCTCATCGGGGTCGCCAGGCCTGTACTGACCCAGGTGGTCAGCACCAGCCTCAGGAGCGCCCTCTGGGCAAGGTGCCAAACCGAAGCATCCGCACCGGCCAGCCAGCATCCTTTCTCCCAGAGGCCGGCTCAGGCCCAGAAATGCTGGCCGTCTGCACTGAAGAGGGTCAGAAGTAGGTACACGATGGGGGACTCCTCAGGTGAACAGAGCGGCTGTGACTGGAAAGCCAGTGCAGCGTCCACCTCGGAGGCTCCCCGGACAGAGGCCACAGGGAGTCATCCGCTGACGGCACTCTACTCTGTGCCCGGGGGAAAACCACAGAATCTTCAGAGAGGGCTCCTACCTGAAACTCGGGCCTCAGGCCTCTCCAAACAACAGTCATCTTCAATGCCTTTTTCACTTTCCACAGCTGAGAGGAAGTTGGGAAATCGCTCCTTTAATATTCCAAGGCCAGGAGACCCATAACGAATGACCCGGACAGTAATGGACAGGACCCACTGCCCACGGCCCCACCCAGCCCACCGTCTTCTTCCCGCCCCTCCCACAGCTCAGGCCAGACCTGGGCCTCTATTCCACGCCCAGCAGGTGTACCTGCTCAGGTGGGCTCCACAGCCACCGCCCGGCAGACGACAAAAGCAGCACACAAGAGCGGTTCTCTAAGCCACCCGCCTGCACCTAAATCAGCCCCCACCTCCTCCTGCCTGGTACTCAGGCAGCCCTGGAGCCTATGTTGGGACCTCTCTGACAGCCGCCCCTCCTGGCTGTGTCCTTGGCCGGCACCACTCACGGAGCTCAGGACTAGTGCCTGAGATGGGCTCGGCAGTGTGACTCATGCCTATGGAGGGTCCCCTGCCTGCGTTGTCCCAGCGCCATGTAATCCAGCTCCTCCTCAACAGGCAGATGGCCACGCAGGCCCCCACCCATGGATGGGCCGTCAGCTGTGGGGCCCTCAGACTCTGGCTACCCCTGGGTGGCACAGAAGCTGAGGGAGGAGCTAGGCGGAGTCCGGGGCCTCTCACTCTGAAGGCCATCACCCTGCTCAAGGTTTTGCTCCCAAGCTGGCCCTGCCCAGTGAGGCTCCCTTTTGGCTAGCATTTCTGAGCTCCCAAACAACCAGGGCTGGAACCAGGGCACCAGGTGACTTCCGTCACTGCCCACCTGGCCACCATGCTCAGACATCAGCTAAAGCACCAGCCTCTCAAGGCCCCATAGTTTACATCTCTGCTTTGCGCACGGTGGGCTTTTGCAAGCGTGTGAAAACACTCTGCTTGGTGGACAGGGCCTCATGAGCTGATGCCATCAGAATGCCCATTTCCCTGCTCTCCATTTGTCCAAAGCCCTTAAGCTACTGCCTGCCATCCCACAGCTTCCAGAATACAGACCATCGGGAACATGCCTGCAGGCTTCCACAGATCAAAGCCTTTCGTGAGTGTGCTGAGGCCCAGGGACCTCAGACAGTTCAGGTCATCCGCCGGGACTCACCTCAATTGCGGCTCCGATGCCGGCTGGGACCAGCACCAGCAGGCTCGTCTGCTCATCCAGCAGGAACAGGAAGATGACCACGGTGCTGAAGCAGCGCCAGAGCACTGGGGACAGGACAGTCGGGCTGGGGGGGTGCAGAGCAGACCCCACCTGTGCCCCCCAAGTCACACGCATACACATCCTCGCCCCTCTCCCAACCCTCCCTCCACACCCAAGCAGCTTCAGGTACTCCCAGACCATGTCACCCAGTTTAAGGTCAGTGAGCCACCCGGCAGCTAGGACGGTGTCTTGAAGGCTGCTGAACGAATGGCTGGCCCCACGTCAGCTCCGCACACACGCGTCTGAGCCACACTTGCAAACGAGCAGGGGGCATGGGCTGAGGTCGGATGACGGGGCCCCACGGCTCTGCTTCCAGGCCGGTTTTATGCTGGGTCTGTGACACGCATGCAGCTTTTCAAGCTGCACTTGGTTCCTCCTAGCTGTACCTCAAGAACCACCACCCTCATTCAACACATCCCCTCCTGAGCGCCCCTAGGGCAGGAGGGGCAGCAGATGCCACAGAGCCACACAGCAAATGGTGCTCATGGCCACAGCCGCTGCCTGCTGGACACCCCAGCTTGGGACGCCTGGAGAGGCATGAGGATTAGGAGACAACCGCAGGGAGCACAGCAGAGCCCCTGAGCACCCAGGACCACCTGCTTGGGTGTCTTTTCTAGGTGAGAAAAACAACCTTGGGCCTGACAGTGGAGCCAAACACTCCTCACTCCTAACCGACAGGACACACCCACTGCTCGTTCTCACACCCGTCACCCCCTCACCTGTCCTGACGCCGCTCCCCACCCCTAGGTGGCAACCTCCTCCACCTCTGCAAGGTCAGGAGGACCCCTCTATTTCCCACTCGGGACCCCCTACCATGGCAGGCACCCTTGGCCGGGAACGCTAGTCCCAGATCTTGGGAGGCCTCCTGCCTGGCCTCAGGGGTCCTTGACCACCTGCCCTAACAGCTGCACACCGCCCATCACTGCCGGGCACACCGTCACCTGGCAGGACCCCCACACCCAGGCCTGTGCTGGATGGGGAAGAAAAGCCGGCAGGAGGATGGGGCGAGGGAACCAAGGCAGGGAATGCGAGGCCACAGCCCCACCTCAGCACCCATGAGCAGCCGGGAAGGCTCAACAGGTCCACGCATGGCACTCTCCACAGCCCAGGCCCAGACCCAGACGCCATGCACGCCACAGAGTCCACAGCCAGGCCCTGAGCTGGGCATCTGGGCGCCCCTGTTCCTGCTGGATGAGCAGACGAGCCGAGCTGCTCTCGGGCTGTGGCTACACAGTGCAGGCTTGCCTCTCAACCGTGCTAAGCAGGGAGGCTGGGCATGGTGGCCCATGCCTGTGGTCCCAGCTATGGCAAGGCCAAGGTCACACCACAACTGCAGCAAGGCTCCCTGGGTTTTATGATGCCTGATCTCAGAGGCTTCCCAAGAACCAAGCACATAATACTGGGCTACATCTGAGCCACCAGCGAGGCGGGCAGCCATCAACCGCAGGCTCGCTCCAGTGAGCTCCCCCAGGGCAGAGTGCGTCTGAGCAAGGCCAAGCTTGGGGCGCCTACCTGCCTTGGTGGACATGCCAATCATGCTCTTCTTCTTCTTCCAGAAACTGATGTCGTTTTTAAAGGCCAGGAAATCAAAGAGAAGCTAGAGAGAACAGACACAGCAGCAACTCACATCTCCAGCTGTTTCTATCTCCTGGGAGATAGAGACAGAAGTCTCATGTGTGACTGTGAGACTGCAGGCGTGCCCAGCTTCAGGACACATCAGGACAGATGCCCACACTTGGAACCCACACCTCTACACACCCGCCTGCCACGTCAGAACCTAGAATGCCACGGCGGGCTTCGCAGGGGTACTCGTGAAATAAACACATTTTCGATGGGAACTGCTGGGAAAGCCCACAGAAAGTGGAGGCTCTAGATTCCACTGGAGCGTGGGGCCAGCTGGGTGCCCCTACCCTGCTCTCAGGCTGTCGCTACGCAGGGCAGCCTTGCCTCTCAACTGTGCTAAAAAAGCAGGGCGGCTGTGGGTGGTGGCCCATGCCTGTGGTCCCAACTGGCAAGGCCAAGGTTGGAGGACCACCTAAGGCCAGGGGTCTGAGACCAGCCTCGGCAACATAATGAGAACTGTCTCAGAAAAAGAGAATCTTAAAAAACCCAACCATGCATGAGCTCCTTACAGACAGTGACCTTTTATAAAAATCATTTAATTCTCCAGCATGGCTTTGGAAAGTTTTAGCTTGACTGGCAGCCAAACTCCCAGGCATTCAGAACTGGTGCTGGCAGCACCCCTGGGTGGCTCCTTGCCCTTCCAGCCTAACCACAGGCCAGCCTAACAGCCACAAGACGGCTCTCCTCCAGCTGCTCAGCTCCATAGACAAACCCAAGGGCACTGCTGCCCGGCTTCCCCTGTGTTTGCTGTCTGTGGCGTGGTTTCAGGTGCCCACAGAGCAGTGTGATGAGACACTCTTGAGGGTGAGACCACACCCATGTCCCTTTACTACAGTCCACTGTCACAACTGTCTGTTACCAGTTATTATTAACCTCTTACTCTGCTTCGTTTATCCGTTAAACTTTATCATAAGCATTATGTAATCTATTCTATTTATAAATGTAGGAGAAACCAGACTTTCCAGGTTTGGGTTTCAGGCACCCACTGAGGGTCTTTGATATCTCCCCTGAGCATAAGGGGCACTACCGTATACACACATGACTGACTTTTTAAGTTTAAAACCAGCGTGTTAGAATTTGTACAAGAAAACCGCTTTCTGCTGGAGGCTGCCCAGCTCAGGACCTGGCTTTGCATGGGTGTGGGGGCCGGGCTGGGGCCTGGGCGGGAGAGTGAGACGCCTGCACCTGTGCATCTCATGGGTGTGGACACTACTCAGAGGACTCTGGATCCGC
The DNA here is from genome assembly GCA_004027715.1 of Plecturocebus donacophilus. Lineage (NCBI taxonomy): Eukaryota > Metazoa > Chordata > Mammalia > Primates > Pitheciidae > Plecturocebus > Plecturocebus donacophilus. The sequence goes on from PVKP010007100.1 coordinate 33,260, forward strand.
TTTCCAAAACCATCCCCAGAGCCAGCACAGACCAAGTCCCCGAGGCTGTGGATGGAGCTCTACGGTTCCCGCTTTTCAGAACTGGGAGAAACCGCCCACTGGGACAAGGGCTGCCAAGCGTCAGGTGTGCTGGCTGCCCGGGATGGGAGGGGATGCTTGAGGGCTGCAGGGCTGGACGCACACCCACAGGAGGCCCGGGGCCCAGGGAGCCTCCCCAGAGCCCATGCCCACTGCTCCCGGTGGACTCACATGGAACGCTGCAACAAAGAAGGTCAGCGCCAGGAAGTACAAGTTGGTATCTACAAAAATTCCTTTCACCTCATCAGCATCTTTCTCTGAAAACCCTGCCAAGGGAAAAGAACATACAATGTTAAAACAGGCCATGTCAATCCTACCTAACATTACAGATACAGTTTTCAATATAAAAATGTAGGTTGGGTGCACTTGTTCATGGCCGATATCCCAGCACTTTGGGAGTCTGAGGCGGGTGCATCACTTGAAGTCAGGAGTTTGGGACAGCCTGGCCAACATGGCGAAAACTCATCTCTACTAGAAATACAATTCAGCCACATGTGGTGGCAAATACCTGTAATACTAGCTACTGGGGAGACTAAGGCACGAGAATTGCCTGAAACCCGGGAGGTGGAGGTTACAGTGAGCCAAGATCACCCCACTGCACTCCAGACTGGGCAACGGAGCGAGACTCCATCTCAAAAAAAAAAAAAAAAAAAAATCAAATCTCGCCAACATTAAAGGTTCATCTGATCAAAACCATGGCATTTCACATATTATGTTCTTAATAAAGCCAACTTCCAGACAATCAACCAGGCCATTTCCAAGGAAAGGAACCAGGTGGGCGCTGAGGAACCTCTAATTCAACGTGTGTGTGAGGATCTGCACCAGGAGGCATGAAGGTCCCAGCCTGTGTCAGGACTCAGACGCTTGAGGGGTCCCAGGGCAGCCCCATCCAGGCGCTGGCCGCGGGGCACGCACCAAACTGCTGCAGGGAGTACACGGCGTCCTGCATGTGGATCCAGAAGCGCAGCCGCCCCAGCGAGACCCTGTCGTAGGACACGGTGAGGGGCAGCTCGGTGGTGGAGCGGTTTATAACCTGTGTGAAGAGAGCTGCCTGAGGACCAGCACGCGACCGGGCCAGTCTCGGGACTCTCCCCTCACACCCCTGCACCCAGCCGCCTGAGGACCAGCACGTGACCAGGCCAGTCTCGGGCCTCTCCCCTCACACCCCTGTACCCAGCCGCCTGGCAGCCCTGGCTGACCCTACCACCCCCATTCCCATCCCTGGGCGGCCCCAGGTCAGCCATGACCAGGCCCAGCAGGTGTCCCCAGGTCCCTCCTTCTGTCACCATGCGACCCAGGTCCCAGTGCACCGCAACCCAGCACGGGCAGGTCCCCACCACCAGACCCCGTGAGCTCAGCACTGCTAGCAGGGCCTGGTATGTTCTGTTGTGCGTGCCCCTTCAATTTCTAAGTGGTACAAGTCCTGGCACCCTGGGGGTGGTGCTAGGAATCCGTGGCGCAGCTTACAATGCTGAGCACGGCCTACAGAGCCCCGGGCCATCCTAAGAACCAGAGACCATGGGACACGCACAGCCCCTGCAGCACATGGGCAAAGTGCCCTCAGGACCTAACGCACGGTGCAGGGGGTGGCCACGGGACAACCGAAAGCTTCTGGAATGCAGCACCAGCACGGGCGGTGGAGTGGACATGTGGGCCTCAGAACCACGAGCTCAGTCCCGCAGCCCACCAGGGCCTTACGCACACAGGCTGCAGGCCAGGTCCCAGGGCGCGGAGGCAGGAGGGTGAGGCGCGGCTTCCTGAGGGCGAGTCCACGCCCTACAGCAAAAGGCAGTAACCACTCGCCCTCCGCGTGCTGGGACATCCAGCGAGGGCTGTGCTCTGACACACCTGCCCTGCCTCAGGTCCTGACCCATCCCAGCAGGCACGGCTGGGGTCAAGGGTGTGGTGGAGTCAGAGCCACAACCAGCAGGTGCCAGGTTGTCCTGAGAGCAGCTGCCAGCTGTCAGGGCACCCTACATAGTCAAGGGGCATCAGTGCAAGGGGCCGGTGGCCTCCAAGCACCCCTCGAGCTGCCAAGCGTGCCTGAGGGATGCCACTGCTGAGGCTTCGTCTGGCATTGCTGGGCCCTGCCACAGAAGGCGCCCACTCCTGTGCCTGTTGCATGCCAGCTGCCTGCTTCCTGTCTCAAGACAGCACCCCTCAAAACTGGCCCCAAGTGGGAAAGAGCAACAGTGACACATGCGACTGTGATTCGAGGGAAAAGCTGCTGCCGGCACACGCCTCCACGACTACTGGAACGCAGGCCACCACTGGCACAGGTGCGCCAGAGCTGCCCTGGGCCTCTAAGGAGACCGATCTGCAGACACACAGGGCAGCCTTCTGCAGCTGCCCGTCCCTGTCCACCGTTTCCTGAATGCCTGTGAGCAGTCAGCGGCATGAGGCCTCGCAGGCAGCCACGACGGGCAGGCGCCGCAGCTTCCGAAGCTCCCCATGGTGCGTTTTAGCAGAACCTGCTATGTCCTAAGGTTTGTAAGCAGCACCTCAGCAAACTCCAGCAAACAGAGCAAGGTGCTGGAACTGCAGGGGCTGAGAGAGAAACTGTTCAGGGAGAGGCCGGAGCTGCCAGACCTGCTTGCCAGCCACTGCCTGCCCGGCCCCCGGCCTGCAGGTTGTATAGCAGCGGTCAGGGCCTGCTGAAGTGAAGGAGGCAGTATGTTAGGAACTGCGAGGGGTGTGAGGGGCAGCCAGACAGGGGGACTGTTCCGAGAGCCACAGTCATCGGGAGGCAGCAGGGCACGGGCAGATCCGTGTCCAGGTCCCGCTCCCGTGTCCCAGCTGCACACCCCAGCAAGCTCCCTGCCCTCCCCAGGCCTGTTTCCTCATCAACAAAAACAGAAAAAGGGCCCGCCTCAGAGCTACCGAAAGCCCTAAGTGGGAGAACAAGTGGCTGGCTGGCTCCTAGTGGGCGCCCCGGAATGACAGTGATGGCCTGCAGGGAGGAGGGGCAGGGTGGCGAGTCCTGCAGGGCCCTAGCTGAGCATTCACCTCTGAACACCACAACCTCACCCGTGAAACAATGCCACAGCTTCTAGCACCACGATTACAGGAACGTTCACAAAGTGCTTAGCACAGTGCCTCAGGTGGAGTAAGGGACTTTAAATATTAACTGCTCTTATTAAAGGTCAAATGTTGGTCACATTTCCTCTCCCCTCAAAGCAACCCTGGGAGAACTGGTGTTGTCACTCCCGTAACCACAGGGCGCCAGAGCCCAGAGGGCAGCCACTTCTCTTCCTCACAGGTTTCTCCACCTTGCCGGGGGCCACCCCAGCAGCTGCAGCTCCCAGGCAGGGCTGTCATCCACGCCTCTGGGTCCCTGTGCAGGACCAGCCCTGGCAGGAAAGCAGGAGTTTTCTCAGGACACTTTCTGAGTTAAACTACACGGAATACCAGGAGCTCACAGGCAGACACCGTCTCACACGGCACTCAGGCGCCCGCCCTCTTAACTGCTGCATAAACAATCTTTCAGGGACTTTTCACCAGTGAGGATCCAGAGGCTCAGGAGGACCCCGCAGCCAGCTAAAAGCAAACCCGATGCACCCCCAGACCCCCGTCACGGCCCCCGTCACAGCCCTCGCACGCCTGAAGGCAGTGCTTCCCGGTAGAGGTAAAAGCTCCATGGCAAGTGCCAGCGATGGTCCTGTCCATAAGGATGCCAGGGCTATGCAGCCGGTCTTGGGGTCAGTGTCTTGCCAGCTGCACAACCAGTGGGCAGAGGCGTCGCTCACCATCAGGTCCTTGACGCGGTTGCTGAGCTGGTCGATGAACAGGATGGGGAGGTAATGCACGCTCTTCCCGAGCTGGATCCTGGGATTAAAGCACAACTTTCTAAAGTCAGAGCCAAGGCTCTCACTTTCTGATGAATCAACACAGCCAGACACCACATTTACCCCAGGGAAGTATCCCCAGGACTACCCTCAACAGCTTCTCCGTCACAATGACCCCTGGGCACAGCCTTCCCAAAAGGAGGCAGAGAGCCTGACAAGGCATGCACGCTTGTGAGACTCACTCCCCATGAAGAGGTGGGCACAGGTGGGAGGAGTGGGGGAACTCCAGGGACACGGCTGCACAGCGGAGCCCAGGGCCCTCTGCACACTGACATGGAGCAGTCCCAGGACGTGGCCACTACGCTTGGAGAGGCGAGTCACCTGCAGCTACCCGGGAGGCGGAACTGCGGTGCAAGTGTCAGGGCTCCCCAACACATGGGAGACGGGGTGAGCTCAGTCAGCCAAACACGTGAATTCCAGTAATCATATTCAACTGATGGCAAGTGACGCTGATATCATCTAAAGATGAACTTTCAAGTGAATCTAAACGAGCCAAGCTAAACGATCACAATGGGAGCAAAGCAACACATTCCCGTCAGCACTTTCCATTCTCTCTCCATGGAAGCCTTCGAAGTCAGGAGCAAAGGGCAGGATGCTACAGCCTGTACTCCTTTCTTCCTTTCCAAGCCTCCACTAGCAGCACAACCTCAACCAGGAAGTGGGAGGAGAGGCCCAGGATAGCGAGTGCCTTGCCACAGAGGGGCTCCAGGACCGCTGGCAGGGTCTGGCCAGCCAGGGGTCCAGTGACCTCTTCCAGTGCTCAGCTCTGGGGCTGCACTTACATCTTCATGTACCGATGCACGTCGGCAGGCAGGGAGGCCCCGTCGAAGACAAAGTTGTCTGCCATCACGTTCAGTGCCAGCCGCGGCCTCCAGTGGGACACCGGTTCATCCAGGGCGCTCGTTGGCTTCTTCTCCGCCTCGATCTGCTGCTAAGTGAGGAAAACAGAGGCCAATGCTGGGACAGAAAACCGTGCTCAGACAGCAGGTGGTCAGCACCTGACCTGTGAACAGAACCACCATGCAGACGGGCCCAACAGGTGCCTAGGACAGGTGCACAACAATGGCCGCACAGACAGGCAAACTGTGCCCAGGACAGCAGGTGGTCAGCACCATAACCCACGAACAGGGCAGCCACACAGATGGGCAAACTGTGCCCAGGACAGCAGGTGGTCAGCACCATAACCCACGAACAGGACAGCCACGCAGACGGGCAAGCTGTGCCCAAGACAGCAGGTGGTCAGCACCATAACCCATGAACGGGGCAGCCACGCAGACAGGCATGATTGGGGAAGGAGTCCAGTGGAGAGGGCACCGCGGCCCCACAGCTGCTGACTCCCCCAGACTCTCCCCAAACACCCCCATCCTTATCTCCATGGAAGCCAAGGGGTGCTGCTTCACAACATGTGGTCACGGGTCTCACCAATTCCTTTTCTGGGATTCTCGAACTAAGTGGGCCCACTTCTCATAAGCTGAGAAGGGCAAGAGCCCCGTGACCGTGGCGGAAGACCGTACAAATCCAGGGCTAACACAGCCTTGCAGCTGTGAGGAGCCTGAAGGAGTCGGCATGTTGGGTTGCCCTAACGGAGACACACCGAGGCCTGTGCATGGCTCTTCAACGAAGTCAAACTGAGAAGGGCACTCACTGACAGGGAATCTTAGCTCATTTCAGATCTGATACACCCCTGGACACACTATCATCCTACCCATTTCCTACCGAAAGATACAGTTTAGCAATAATTGACATTAAAAACGGGTTGTTGGGCTGAGCGTGGTGGCTCACGCCTGTAATGTCAATACTTTGGGAGGCTGAGGTGGGTGGATTATGAGGTCAGGAGTTCGAGACCAGGCTGACCAACATGGGGAAACCCCATCTCTACTAAAAATACGAAAATCAGCTGGGTGTGGTGGCGCACGCCTGTAATCCCAGCTACTGAGGAGGCTGAGGCAGGAGAATCGCTTGAACTCAGGAGGCGGAGGTTGCGGTGAGCGAGATCGCGCCACTGCACTCCAGCCTGGGGGACAGAGCAAGACTCCATCTCAAAAAAAGGAAGGGTTTTCATACCTCCTTACATCTGCCACCTGTGAGGGAGGCTCCCCACGCTACATGCTCCATACCCACCACCCCACCCACTCTTCAGGACGCTGGTGAGGAGGGAGGCCAGCCCCAGGTGAGGGTGACACAGACAGCGGCAGGTGAGGGACGTTCCCCAGAAGACACAGACGTGCACTGAGAGGCAGGGGCAGGTGCTGGCTGCTTCCAAAACCCCATCAACCCTGAGACACCGCGCTCTCTGCTGGAACAATTTCACAGCCTCTTCCTGGAAAGCTGCCATCTTTGCTTTGTAAAATTTATTTATTTTTTGAGGTGGAGTCTCGCTCTGTCACCCAGGCTGGAGAGCAGCTGCGCCATCTCAGCTCACTGCAACCTCCACCTCATGGGTTCAAGCGATTCTCCTGCCTCGGCCTCCTGAGTAGGTGGGATTACAGGCACCCGCCGCCACACCCAGCTTATTTTTGTATCTCTAGTTGAGATACAACGGGGTTCTACCACATTGGCCAGGCTGGTCTGGAACTCCTGACCTCATGATCCACCTGCCTCGGCCTCCCAAAGTGCTGGGATGACAAGCTCTGGCCTTGTTTTGTAAATTAGCTCACCCTCCACTCAACACAGAAGTGGATGTCAGAACTCCCTTGCTTTACCCTTGGCCCGTGTTAATGATCACTTAAGTGACTTCCAGTTTTTCTTTGCACATACACCTTTCTACAGATGTACAAACTATACCCTGTACCACTACCCTTTCCATAATCTTGAGTTATATTCTTAGAATAAAATCTAGGAAGAGCCCAGTCCTACACATAATGAAGAATGAGCTCCCAGTGAGAAGCTGCAGGCCGACTCCGCGGGACCAACGCCCCATCCCACCGGGGGAGGCAGGTCCCCTAGAGACTGAGGGCCCACCCCTGAGGGACTCTGCATAAAGAATGCCAGCAATCACTTCAGCTGTCCCTAATTTTAGATAAAACTTGTCTGCAAACTCATGGATATGACTCAGCTGAAAGTCAAAAAAGCATGCCAGGAACATTCCCAAGGCTTTACTCCTCACAAAGTCACTGGAACCCCAAACATTGCCTGTGTGGAGAAAGACATGTCAGTTCTGACACAGGCACAGCCTCCTTGTTCTCTCAGTAATCGATGAAGAGCCCCACCTGTGCATCAGATTCCCCAGTGAGCAGGTTGATTTCTTCTGGCTTGGGGACCATGTAGGTGGTCAGAGGACTGACTAGGTGCACCTGCTTCCCATCGTGCCATGGCAGGATCCCAGCGTGATGGAGGAAGATGTAGGCATACAGCGTTCCGTTATTTCTTGTTTTCTTTGGTACAGAAACATTAACTGTCCTGAAACAGAACGAACAATCCTTTCCACTGCATACATATTACATTCTGTGTCTAGAGACTATCTTTATAAAGCTGTTTCAATCAACTAATTTTAGCTCAGAAGTACTATAAATGAAACCCACCTGCCTGGGGTTTTACGAGTCCTAGGTGTGTGTGTCCTGAGCACTTGGCACAAGTGTGGGCGTCTACAACTGAAAGTAGGAGGGCCCACACTTCCTGTCTCCATCTCAGGAGGCTGAGAGGTCAATGACCCGCCTGAGGCCACAGAGCTGAAGCGGCCAGACGAAAGCAGCATCTGGGCCTGGCCAGGGTACCAGTTGACAACGCACACCGAATAACACAACTCAGAAGTCACAGAAGCAAAGGGCAGGCAGCTGCAAGTGCCCCATGTGCTTCGGTCCATGACTGGAAGTCTCAGAAATTTCATGTGGGTAGTTTTTTTGGGTGTTGTATTTTTAAAGATAAAAGGATTATCAATCACAAAGGACTGACTTTCAAGCTTGTCTGCCCTGACTGACTGTGCTGGCATCCAGGGCGAGCTGAGGAAAGGCCCAGGGAGCTGCTATGACTGCAGGCCTCAGACCAGGCGCCTGGCTCTTACCTGCATACCGGGGCCCAATGTCCACACTACAGTCCCATGGAAAAACCAGGCATTCCACCTATTTATAGTGACATTAGTTCCTCTCCCTCTTTAAAAATCTTGTTTTTGAGACGAGGTATCACTGTCACCCAGGCTGGTGCAGAGGTGCAATCACAGCTCACTGCATCCTCAACCTCCCAAGCTCAAGTGACCTCCCACTTCAGCCTCCCGAATAGCTGGGACTACAGGTGTGCATGCCACCACGTGCGCCTAACTTTTAAAATTGTTGTAGAGGTGGGGTTTTGTCACATTGCCTAGGCTGCTCTCGAACTGCTGGGCTCAAGTGATCCTCCCACCTTGGCCTCCCAAAGTGCTGGGATTAAAGGCATGAGTCACTGTGCCCGGCCTCTCCTTAAAAATCATATTGCCAAAGTTCTAATGAAAAACGCAAAGGGATCTAAGGCTTCTCACTACCCAGGAAAGACAGTATGTCTCCACCAGGACATCTGAGTGTCTCTCTTCAAGTGGGGGGGGGGGGGGCAGGGCTGAGCGCCTGAGTCCTGCAGTGACGTCCCTGGTGGAACGTGCACGTGGTGATGTTGAAGGGGACTGTGTCAGAGTGTTCATTCTCCCCCTTCCTCCAGGCTGGCGCTGCGCCAGGGGAAATGGGACAGTCACTAGCTGTCCTTGGTAACTGACACGGGGCCCAGCACGGAAGAGGCAGTATTCATGTTTGGGAAATTAAACCCAATGCAGGTGTAACCTGAGCATTTTTGAAAGGTGTGGGGCAGTTACAAATGACAGGTGACCAAGCTAGCACTTCCAGCCTCTACTTCATCGAGGCAGAGAGAGGGCAGTAACTGGCTTGAGGTCACAGGGCCAAAGAGGCTGGGCAGAACTCAGCTTGCCAGTGCTGCGCTGCTCCCTCCCCAGGGCACCGCCTCAGCTACCCACAGCGACTGGCCACCTAGAGGGCGCTGAGTCCAGCATGCACCTCAGACACCGCCCAGGCAATGAAGAAGGGAAATGGCAGAGTTGTGAGCAGGAAATCATATTTAAAATTGTACTTATGCAATTAAAAAAAATAGACCCTATGTTAGATGTACTTTTTAAGTTACTCTATATATTTGGACATTGATCTGTTCTAATGTATGTCACTTAATCTGATTTTCTACAAAATTGCTTCCACCATCCCCATCACTTTTCCTTCACAAGTAACTTAAGCGGACTAGCTCCACCGGGAAAAGACAAGTTGTCCCCGGTAGTGAAACTGCACAAGCTGCCTGCTCTCCACCGGGTGGCCAGGCGGGGCCCCCGCTCCTCTGGAGCGTCTCGGCCGCCGCACATCCCACGGCCTCGGACTCCACCGAGCCGCTTCCTAAACCACACTTCATCACCCGCCACCTTCCCGCTGGCGACCACTTCCTGGTTCTCTAGGGCAACACGCTGTGTACAGAAAGCCGATTTCCCAACACTCTAAACATGAGGAATCTTTTCCCTTTCTCGGGCACTTTGTCCTTCCCCCATACCTCTCAAATCTGGACTCCACGTCGAAGTCTTCCACATTCAAGACCAGGTCGATGTTGTTCTCCGCACCCAGGTGGGACCGCGTCGTGGTGTACACGCTCAGCTGCAAAGGAGGGGGCGCGAGTCAGCAGGGCCAGGCCCGGGCAGGACGCACTGGCGCCCCACAGCCGGCCGGAGGGCGAAGACTTGGCCGCGGGGGACCAGGAGAGGTTCCATCTCGACTCGCGCTGGGACAGGACGGCGGCGGCCGCGACTTGGAGGAGAGGCCCCCCGCCCCAACACGCCCAGCCCCCAGCCCCTCACCTGCAGCTTGGGCCGCCGCGCCAGGTAGGGCTGGATGCAGTTGGCATCGCCAGAGCACGGGCGGGTGTAGACGATGCCGTACATGACCCAGCAGGTGTGCACCACGTAGACCACGAACACGCCCACCACCAGGCTGGTGAAGGAGCTGCGGCCGCTCCACATGGCCGCCCCGCGCCCGGCGCCCCCGGCCCGCCCGCCTCTCAGCCGCGGGCCCCGCCCGCCCGGCGCCCAGCCTGCCGCTCCTGCCGCCGCCGCTCACAGGGGAGCCGCCGCGCGCCGCCGCCACCTCCGCGGGGGAACGACTGCGCCGCGCGCCGCCGACCGCCTGCCGCCCCGCATACTCCGGCCCCGCTCCGACCTGGCGCCGCGGGATTCGCCGGCCCCGCGCGCCGCTTCCGGGCCCCGCCGCCCGCCGGAAGTAGACGCGCCGCGCGGCTCCCTGGGAAGCAGAGTCTCGGCCGCCGCCGCGCACGCGCGTCCCGGATATGGCGCCTGAGGGCCGTTACCCGCCAGCGCTGCCCTCCCGGCGTGCCCCGCGGCGGCTCGGGCGCTGCGCTGTGGGGGTCGCAGAGGGCGTTCGGGGACGCCGCCCCCAACCAGACGACGCCTGCCGGACCCCCGAGTCGGGGCGTGTCGACGTGTGGGGAGCCTGGGGGAAGGCGAGGCGGGAATTCCGGCCCTGGGCCCGCAACCTTTCAGTCCGTAGTTGTGAAAACCTAAAAGAAAGAACAGCGAAGCGTACTAATGTGTTTTTCCCAGGACAAACCCGTGGTGGGGACAGGCGCTTCTGAAGAAAAATTCCAGATTCCCAGGCGGAAGCGGCTCCTCGCAGCCTCGAACCTGCCCCCAGCTCCCCGCTAAGCCGCGCGTGCCCAGCACGGCGAGGCCAGCAGAGGCCCGCGGAGGGCGCGGGAAGGTCCGAGGGAGGCCCCCGGGCAGCGCTGGACGGCCGGCGACCTCCCCGCCGCCATCTGCCGCGCTCGCCCGGGCCCTTCGGTTGCTGGAGCCGCGCCGGCCCTTTGGGCGGTTCTCTGGAAGGCCGTCCCTTTTCTGTGTGCCGCACGTGCGCCACCATCAAAAACGCCGTTGGACATTTACAGAAAGAGGAGGTGCTGCTGAGGACTCGACCGGGTGCCGAGGGTTTTCAGAGCAGGGACAGCTGCATCAGGGGCCTTGCCGGACTCGCACGTGGGACAGTGACTGCTGCAGAGGCGGGGCCGGAGGAGGAGGCTGCCCGGAGCGGCCACCCGAGGCCGCGTGCAGGGGCGGCCCTGGTCACCGAGCCCGGGGAGCTGGGCCCGGAGCTTCGGAGCGCGGGTGGCTGTCTTCGCCCCTCCCGCCCTCAGGCGTTTCGTTACCCGCCCCACAGTCTTCTCACGGTGCGGTGTTCGGCCGACAGGACAGTGGTGCCTGACTACACCCAGCGCCTCTGTTCTTCCCCAGTCTCTTCTCGCTTCTTGGTAAACCTGTCCTTGGAAAACCCTCTGCCGACCTGTTACCCTGATCAAATCCATGCTCTTCAGCAGGCTTGTGAGCCCTTTGCAAAGTGGCCCAAGAGGCATCGTGCCCTGCCCTCCAGCCACTCTTGGGGGCTCCTGCAGGGCCGGGCACCCCACACCGGCAGCGGGTGCTCGTCCCGCCACCGTCTGTGCAGCGTGTGAATGAAGGCTGTAGTCCTGTGGTCTACGGGAGGCACATTCCAGCTCCAGCTGTGACACATCAGGGGACTGGCAGTCTATCCTGGGTGGGTGTCTCACGGCATCCAAAGGCCAGTACCTAGCCAGGCCTCGGGAAGGAACTGCAATCCTGGACTCGGGTGTGGCTTCATGTCCCCCTCCCTGCCTCCCTACCGCCATCTCAGATGGCTCATTTCCTGTCAGGCTCCTGGTCTGCTCTAGGAGCTGGAATCGCATTGGTGCCTCCTCAGTGTCCACCCCTAGTGTCATCCACAGTGGACAACGGAAGGGTGGCTGGTGGTGCAGGACAGTTGCCATCTTGGGAGAGATCACAGGGACAGGATTTGCACACAGGTGGCTGTCCCCCTGGTCTGTTGAGAGGCCACTTGAAAGGGACACGTGCATCTGTCACATTCTGACTCTGCCTGAGGCTGGGCTGCTGGTGTGCCATGCCAGCATGTGACAGCACTTGAAGGAAAGTCCCTGGAAAGAGTGAATTGTTGCAGAAATCCCATGAGAAAGCCCCCCAGGAGGGCCCCATGCAGCACCCAGCAGAACTCCTTAAACTCCCATGTCCCCCTCAACACTCCACAGTGTGGTGGCTACTTCTGTCTCCCCAGGCTTAGGTGGCCTGAGTCTTGCAGGCCTCTCCTCCCCCTGTCCCCACACAGCACCATCCCTGCCACCGCACAGCTGGATGAGTGAAGGCCAGGCGGCTGTGGCTGCTTGGGCCACAGGAGCAGCTTGACCCTGTTCTGAGAACCAAGGTTACCATGTCTCTGAAGCTAAGGCTTTCTTTCTAGGCTTGGGGGAGTCATATCTTGCATTTGTACTGACTAAGCCCCATGTCTGTGCTTAGAGAATTTATCAACGTTTTAAAATGCTTTTTTCAATTCCATCATTTGAGGGCCCTCTGGCAAGGAGCCCTTTAGTACTTGGAGTACCCAGAACATTCCAGAATGCATATATGAAGAGCTGGCCCTTGCTGTTAGTATTCATTGAGGACTCCAATGGCCACTGAGGACTACTGGGGAATGGAGGCTCAAGAGAGTTGGCTTCTTTATGAGGTCCTCGGCAGAGATCAGACGTGAAGGAAATAGGTACGGCGCCCCCAAACTACACCTGTCCCTACGGAGCCACAGCTGCCTGTGCAGCCTTGGAAGGGAAATGGACAGAGCAGGGCGTCTGAGTGTGGACACACCCTGCTGCGAGGGCTGAGGGGTCCTCAGACTGGAGCCCGCCCCCAGGCTCAGCTCAGCTCAGCTCAGGGACCTGGTTCCCTGGGCTTTCCTGGGGAGGAAGGTGTTGGATCTCCTGCCACTCTGTATTCATTCCTGCTTTGGGTTTCTCTCTCTAATGCACATTCTAACACCTGCAGGATTTATGGATGAAGGGCTGCAAACCCATATTTGGTCTTTTTCCACGGATGCTGTGTCCTGCCTGGCCCTACAACCCCAGTAGAGCCTCTGCAGGGTGGGGTGGGACTCTCTCTGCCCACACTGCCTGCCCCTTGGGTTGTAGTTCTAGGAAAGCGAGTCTCAGACTGAGTTTTGATCCAGATTAAATTTTGTCCCAGGTGCAGATATTTCTAGGCAAGCAGGGACAAGAGCCCTCAGGCAAAGCTGGGTGTCCTGCGATGTGTGCCTTTGAGAGTTCTCGGATAACAAGGCCTTTTCCTGGAGGCAAAGCAGAGGTGTTCTGTGGCAGAGCAGCTAGCTTTCTAGTAGGTCAGGGGTAGGGACTTCTAGGCCCAAGGCGTGACCCCTGTGCCGCGCTGCTGGCTCTCCTCTTGCAAGGACATGGCTCCTGCAGGACTCTAGCCCATCCAAGAACACTTTTCCATCATTGAAAAGTTATTGGTAAGTGCCACAATATGCATGAGCAGCCCTTCCAGTGCTGGCTTGTGGGCTGGTGTTTGAGAATCTTGCCAGTTGAACGTGGTCATCTGCTTAGGGTTCCCCAAAGGCTAACCTTTCATGCCACAGGGAGGCCACACCTCATTCCTAGGTGAGACCTGGGCTCATGCACACACAAGTGTTGATGGCATGGACTGTAATGAGTGCCTGCTGCCATTTCCTAGTGCAGGGATGGGCAGGGGGAGCTCCTAGAGAAAGAGGGGAGGCTGCTACTCTCCAGGGCCACAGGAAGCCCAGAACTCTGTCTTCTGGTGTCAGCAGCAGCAAATCCGTATGGGTCTGCAACAACTTGGTTTTTGCCTTCTCAGAGGAAATAATTCATCCAAGGGGCAGAAGGCAGAGTGAGAGACAGAGACAAGTTTCAGTGCAGGAGTGAAGGTTTACTAAAAAGTTTTAAAGCAGGAATGAAAGGATGTAAAATTCACTTAGAAGAGGGCCAGGTGCACGGTTTGGACCTTTGACTTGGGGTTTATACATCGGCATGCTTCTGGGGTGTTGTGTCCCTTCTCCCAGATTCTTGCCTTGGGGTGCATTGTATGCATTCGCAGTGGCCTGCCAGCACGTGGGAGGGCTGCGTGCAGTGTGCTTTCTGGAGCTGTGAGGTGCTCTCTTGAGGCAGTCTTCCCTTACCAGTTGAGTGTTCCTACAGGAAGGTCATACGGTGTGAACTTGGTCACTTCTCCTGGTAGTGCTTGACCTCACTAACTCCTGAGATCTTACTAGGAAGTGGCTCGTCTCCAGCTTCAGGTGTTTTCTATCTATTGGGAGCCTACCTTTCCCTGGCACCAGCTGCAACCAATTATTATTTTAGACGCTTGAGCATCACCTGATGATCACCTGACATTTCTGGTTGGGCGACGGCCCCTCTGCTGTCCTGCTCATGTGTGGCTCACCCTGCCCAACCTTTCCCCAAGGGCCTGTCTTTACTTCATTTGTGCAGAATGGACTCTTATTATGATCCCAGGAACTGCTCATGGCCACTTCTGGATGAACATCTAGCAGCTGCTCTGAATATATGCTGTGAAAGTTGTCAGAATCAAAATGGAGTCACTAATGTTAAGAAAGGCCTGACAGAGTGGTGGGGAAGGCCTTGAAGAGAGGACACTTAAGCTCACATGCCAGATACCAGAAAGGACTACAGAAACTACAAGCTGGCACATAGGCCATCACACCCTTACACAAAAAATATTTCTGCAAGGACAACTGCCCAGCAACTGCCTGTCCAACCTCAGACTGGAGTCACCTTGGTAATTGATGTTTGTAGCCGAGGATAATTATCTCTAAACCATTGTGATCATGTTCGTGTTTCCTTTAAAGACCTTTGTCTTCCTTGACCTCCCTGAACAGGCATGTGGTTTACTGTGGCGTGCATATTCTCTTGCAGTGTTCTGTTCCCAAGCTAACATCTATTCTAGAGAGCCTCTCTGATTCCTGCTTAGGCTGACAATGCTGTGGATCTGGGCTCCCGGGAACAGGGGCTGACATCAGAGGGGTGGAAAGAGAACAGCAGCTCTCCCTGAGGGAATGCTTGCCAAGGATAAGGAAATGATGGTTCTTTAAGGATTATTTTATATTCATCTAAAAGGGCATTTTTGTTGTTACCCCTAGCCTTTTTTCCCTTTTCATTTTCTGTTGAATAATATATATAAAGAAAACACATTCTGTGTAATTCTGTGAATTTTGACAAATGTCTTCACCCATGCAAACCCTGTTACAACAGACACATAGAAAATTTACATTACTTAAAAACTGCCAGGTGTGGTGGCTCATGCCTATAATCCCAGCACTTTGGGTGGTCGAGGCGGGAGGATTACTTGAGCCCAGGAGTTCAGGACCAGCTGGAGCAACATAGTGAGGCCCCATCTCTATAAAAATAGAAGAAATTATCTGGGCATAGTGGTGCATGCCTGTGGTCCCAACTACTTGGGAGGCTGAGGTGGGAGGATCACTTGAGCCTGGGAGGTCGAGGCTGCAGTGAGCCACGATTGCACCACTGCACACAGCCTGGGTCACAGAGTCAGATCCTGACTCCAAACACAAACAAAAACCTCCTTCTTGCCCCTTTGCAGCCAAACTGTTTTCTGTCATTGCAGGTTCATCTGTTCTAGAAATTTACATGGATGGAATCAGTCTTTTGTATCTGGCTTCTTTTACTTGGCACGGTGTTTGTGAAACCCGTCAGGGTTGCACATAACAGTAGTTCCTTTTAATTGCCAAGTGGCATTCCTTGGTGTGACTGCACCACAGTTGGGCTAACCACCGGATACTGATGGCCAGTAGGCTGTCCGCGTTTTTGGTCACAATGAATTGGTCTGCTGTAAGCTTTAGAGCATAATTTTTTTTTTTTTAAGAGACAGTATCTCACACTGTCTTCCAGGCTGAAGTGCAGTGGCACAATCATAGTTCACTGTAGCCTTGAACTCCTGAGCTCAGGCAATCCTCCCACCTCAGCCTCCAGAATAACTGAAACTACAGGCATGCACCACCACACTTGGCTAATTTTTCAGCTTTTTATAGAAATGGGGTCTTGCTATGTTGCCTAGGCTGGTCTTGAACCCCTGGGCACAAGCAATCCTCCCACTTCTCGAGTAGCTGAAATAGGTGTGAGCCACTGCTCAGCACCATTTATTGAAGGATCTGTCCTTTCCACAGCAAGTGCTCTTGGTACCTTTGTTGGAAATCAATTGGCTGTAGAAAGTGGATTAATTTCTGGGCCCTCTGTTTTGTTCCATTGGTCCATGTGTCTATTTTTATGCCAGTTCCATGCTGTTTTGGTTACGGTAGCTTTGTAGTGTATTTTGAGGTCTGGGAGTGTGATCCCTCCAGCTTTGTTGTTTTTGTTCAGGATGGCTTTGGTTATTTGGGGTCTTTGTGGTTCCATACAAATTTCAGTATTGTTTATTTTTCTATGAAGAATGTCATTGGTATTTTGATAGGCAATGCCTTGAATGTTAGATTGCCTTGGGTAGCACAATCATTTTAACAATATTAATTCTTCTGATCCTTGAGCATGAGGTGTCGTCTCATTTGTTCATATCTGCTTCAGTTTCTTTCATCAGTGTTTTGTAGTTTTCCTCGTAGAGGTCTTTCACCTCTTCTGTTAAATTTATCCCTAGGTTCCCAGTGGACTAGTTTTTCAGAAAAAAAGAAAAAGAAAAGAAAAACAAATAAATTTATCCCTAGGTATTATATATTTTTTGTAGCTATTGGAAATGGGATTCCCTTCTTGATTTCTTTTTCTGCTAGTTTTTTTGTTTGTGTATAGAAATGCTACTAATTTTTGTATATTGCCAGGGGCAGCCTGTGGGACTTTTTCTTAGGCCCTTATTGGAGGCACAGGGCCACTGAGCAGGCCAGGGGTGTACCTGCAGGTGGCGGGCGCTGTGGGGCTGATTTCTCAGACCCTGAGCTCCTGCTATCAGCTGCTTGGAGACAGGTGGGTCCTAAGTGGGGAGGCCTGCAGCTGTTTGGCTGGCTCAAGGGTGGGTTTGCTGCAGGTGGGATGGGCAGACAGCTCCTCCAGCTGGAAGAGCTGCGGTGGGGATGGCTTTCCCTGCTATGCAGGACCAAAGCTACAGCTGAACCTGGGCCCAAGCCCCGCAAACTTGAGGTTGTGGTATTCAGTCGCCCACGTGGGTTTGGCGGCATGAAGGTGGAGCCCCAGTGCTGGAGAGGTGCAGGTGCTACTGGCCCCAGGTCACACCCCCTCCAGATGCAGTAGCAGCTTCTGGTGCTACTGTTGGTGTGGGTGTGTGGTGGGAAGTGCCCACCTTGTGCTCCTGATCGGGGCAGCACTGCTGGGTGAATTCCCTGCAGTGCTCCAAACGGCGCAGGGCTTGTGAGGACTGGGTTCTCCTGCGGCAAGGACTGTCAGCGTTGGCTGTAGCAGTGGCAGCTGGTGGAGATCTGACCTTTTCCTGGCCACAGGAGGTCCCTCTTTGCTTCTGAGTCAAACCGGTAGGTGAGGAAGACTGGGCAGCAGAGGCCGGGCGGCTCCAGGCTGCCCTTCTGGGCTTCCAAGCACCATACGTGCGTCTCCACACCTCTGCTGCTCTCCAGCACTCTGCCTTCCACACTCCAGTCAAATTGTCACTGTTAACTCGTTGCCTTGGTCCTTCCTGTGGGGAGGAGGGGATGAGTGCCAGGCAGTTCTAGCTAGCCCGCTCGCCAACACCACTCTCCTGGTGTCTTTCAAAAAGCAAAAGTTGAACATTTTTACTGCATCCAATGTAATCATGTTTCAGTGATGAATATTTTTGAATTTTGCTGTATGTGTTTAGAAGCTCTGTTAGTAGGAGCATACTCATTTGGGGTCATGATGTCCTCTTGATGACTTGACTCTGTGGTCTTTCTTTATCCCTGATGATGTTCGTTGTTCTGACGTCTGCTTTGTGTCATGGCAACATAATGACTTCAGCTTTCTTTTGACAGCACTTCCCTGGTATACCCCTTTATCTCCTTTTACTTTTAACCTATCTGTGTCTCCTGTGTGTGTGTGTGTGTGTGTGTGTGTGTGTAATTATTATTATTTTTAACATGGAATTTCACTCTCGTCACCCAGGCTGGAGTGCAATGGGATGGTCTCACTCTCACTGCAACCTCGGCCTCCCTGGTTCAAGTGATTCTCCTGCCTCAGCCTCCCAAGTAGCTGGGATTACAGGTGCCCACTGCTATGCACAGCTAATTTTTGTATTTTTAGTAAAGATGGGATCTCACCATGTTGGCCAGGCTGGTTTCGAACTCCTGACTGTAAGGCCGGTTGCCTTGCTGGGAGCTCGGACGCACCCCCACCCTTTTTTCCTTCCTTTTACAAGCCCCGAGCAAGCTCAGACATGCTCGGGCATGTTCCTCTCTCCCTTGCTCGCACAGCCTGGTCTTCTCTTAAAGAGCCCAGTATGCAAACAAGGTGCTGCAACCATAGCTTCTTAATAACCATTAGCAGCTAAGCCCTAACAACCAATAGCAGCTAAGCCTTAACAACCAATAGCAGCCGAGTTTTAACAACCAATAGCAGTCGAGTCTTAACAACCAATAGCAGGCAAGTAATTCCAACCAACAACAAGCCAAGTCCTAGGTCAAGGCTTGTAACTTACCCAGTAGCAGTCTTGCTCTCCCACAACCAATCGAGCTGTTTCACTCCCTATAAAACCCCCTGTCTGAGCGGAGTCTGTGCGACTTCTCTGGCCCCTCCTGTTTGGGCTGCAGAACCTCA